>MJUU01026498.1:54591-66678 GCA_002080025.1 Modiolus philippinarum
TGATCTATCCACATGCCAAATATCAAAAGCCAATCTCAAAAGAGAAAAAAGTTATAGCTCGGACACGATTGTTTCGGACGGACAGACGGACCGACGGACGTACGGACGGACGGACAGACGGACGGACAGACTGATTACTATAGGGCGTCCGCCACTTATGTGGCGGGGCCCATCATTGAAAAAGCATGAATGTGACCCTGAGGTCAAAGGTCAAGGTCAAAGGTCACCAACCAAGATATGCGACACATCGCCTTGAGATGATCTATCCACATGCCAAATATCAAAGAGAAAAAAGTTATAGCTCGGACACGATTGTTTCGGACGGACGGACGGTCTGACAGACTGATTACTATAGGGCGTCCGCCACTTATGTGGCGGGTCCCTAATAAAAAGACCAATATATGGATGAACAGGGGTAAAATAATTTGTCCCCAACTTTTCTTTGCGTGGCATAAAAAATTAACAGCATTTGACTTGGTCATCTTCCTGGTGTACTTAGAACATTTAGTTATAAAACAATCCTCTATAGACAAGATCTTGAATGATTTTTTTTCTTACTGGAAACATGATTGTGGAAAAACAATATGTCCATTTTTTTTTCACCACATAAAATTTTAACTGCATTCTGGCTTATCTTCTTTGTTTCTCAAAACATTTAGTAATAAAGAAATACTCTAAAGTCAGGATCTTAAATGATTTTTTTTTCTTACTGGAAACATGATTGTGGAAAAACAATATGAATCCTCTGCTGTAAATCACAAACACTTAATATAATGCTTTTGAAATCTTGGCAGAAGTTAAATGTAGTGTACAATATTTTTGTCAATAATGCATTTTCCCAATTTTTCTAAGGAATGGTTTATAACATTTTCTGTGATAAATGTATTTGTGTTCCATTTGTAAATTTCATAAACCATAAATCATTCCTTCATTTTTTTTCAATCAAACATCTCAGAATAGCAATGTTTGCTCAAGATTTTTGTCCCTTGAGAATTAATATTTCACAATTTAATAAACAGATCTTATAACAAGATAGAAAACAAATTTTAATCAATATTGACAATGTATGGTTTCACAAAGTGCAACATGATCATGATCAAGGGTACATTTAGACAACTGTTGACACTAAATGACTGTAGATATAGTAAGGGATATAGTACTGTTTTGGACACAGATTAGTGAAAGTTCAAAACAGAAAGACATACACAAAACTCAAAAACATATCTTGAAAAGATCATACAAGAGGAACATAAATTCAATTTGAATTTAGTCGTTTGTGATAATATAAAACATTCTTTCTGTTGAAAGGTGAACAAAATTTGAATCCTTTGTTTGGTTTGCAAATAGATTTAGGAACTTGCTAACCGATTCTTATTTAATAAAGCAAATCGCAGATAGATGATGAATCTACCTGTAATAGTTTGAATATTTCATGGTAACTGTCAGAAGCTGAATCTAATTACTTCAGAAGCTAAGGTAACTGTCAAAAATGTATCTTATTATTTCATCAGCTATTGAAACTATCAAAAGCCGTATTTTATTGTTTCCGCATCTAAGATGACTGTCAAAAGCTGAAATTAATTGTTTCAGCACCTTTGGTAACTGTCAAACGCTGTATCTAATTGTTTTAGCACCTTTGCAACTGTAAACATAGAAAGCAGCCACAGCCTGCTAAGCTCACCTCGTTGCACAGCATTGTCACATTTAAACATGCCAGTAAACAGGAATGGACTATAATCATTCTTTTTAATGGTTTCATTCATGCATAAAATGTAGGTCACAGTCAGCATCGGAAGCATGCACTGTTGTTGTCTTCCCAAAATGCATCATACATACCAATATGGTTGATGTGGGACATGTCAGTTAGCAGGAATGGACTATAACCATTCTACCTAACCAAGTCACTCATGCGTAAAATATAGGTCAGATTGAGCATCCGAAGCATGCATTGTTGTTGTCATCCCCAAATGCATAGTACATACCAATATGGTTGATGTGGGACATGTCAGTAAGAAGTAATGGACTTTAAACATTCTACCTAACCAAGTCACTCATGCCTAAAATATAGTTCAGAGTTAGCCCAAATGCATCATACATACCAATATGGTTGATATGGTAAATGTCAGTAAGCAGGTATGGACTTAAACCATTCTTCCTAACCGGACGCCGATGCAGACGCGGATGCTCGGGGTATCACATAAGCCCCCCTCACTTCGTGAGGTGAGCTAAAAAGCTGTAATTTATTGTTTTAGCACCTATGATAACTGTCAAAAGCTGTAACTATTTGTTTTTAGCACCTATGGTAAATTTCAAAAGCTGTATCTAATTGTTTTAACACCTTTGGTAACTGTAAAAGGTGTAGCTAATTGTTTTGGCACCTTTGGTAACTGTCAAAGCTGTATATAGTTGTTTCAGCAGCTATTGGAACTATCAAAAGCTGTAGCTAATTGTTTTAGCACCTTTTGTAACTGTCAAAAGTTGTATCTAATTGTTTTAGCACCTTTTGTAACTGCCAAAAGCTGTAACTTATTGTTTTAGCACCTTTTGTAACTGTCAAAAGTTGTATCTAATTGTTTTAGCACCTTTTGTAACCGCCAAAAGCTGTAACTTATTGTTTTAGCACCTTTGGTAACTGTCAAAAGTTGTATCTAATTGTTTTAGCACCTTTTGTAACTGCCAAAAGCTGTAACTTATTGTTTTAGCACCTTTGATAACTGTCAAAAGCTGTATCTAATTGTTTAAGCACCTTTGGTAACTGTCAAAAGTTGTATCTAATTGTTTTAGCACCTTTGGTGACTGTCAAAAGCTGTATATAGTTGTTTCAGCACCTTTTGTAACTGTCAAAAGCTGTATCTGATTGTTTTAGCACCTATGGTAACTGTCAAAAGCTGTATCTAGTTGTTCAGCAACTATGACAACTGTCAAAGCAGAGCTGCCAACCCCATTTTATGATGACCGCGAGAAATGGAAAACTTTTTTCGGGAGTTTTCGATATTTTGGAGGGAGGCTCCTAAAATTGTAAGATAATAACGATGCCTGTCTGTATTTTTTAAAGAATGATCTATTAAACTGTTAAATGATGTTTCCAAGCACAGGAATTCAAACGAATAAGATAGTTTATATTTGGTAAGCCATTCCCCATTTCGGCTTTCGAATTAGCACCGCTGCGGTTGCTGTCTTCAGCATCTCCTTTAGACATTTTCTAAAGCTTTTACATATACATATCTTCCCACTGGAATGACCAACAAAACACAAAGTTTTAACATGCAGTTACACTGGAGGATACGCATGCTGTTCCGTCAATTATTTTCTAGATCAAGTAAAGGAAAAGCGAAACGAACATAATTTACAGGATTTTCGCGGGAAACAAAACTCGGGAGAAAACGGTACAACCGGAGGAGGGCTGGAATCGGGATCGAAAATCAGTAGGCTCCCGCCAAAATCAGGAGGGTTGGCAGCTCTGTTGAGGCTATTTGTGTCAGTAGGTATTGCAATTGTCAAAATATATCTGAGCTTATTTTGGCAATTAAGCTAGGGCAACCATCAAATTTTATTTATGTCAGAGATATTGTAATTGTAAGGGCTTAATATAATTGTTTCAGTATCTATGGAAACTGTCGAACTGTCAAATCTGTAGGTATATGACCATCAGCAGCTATCTAAATAAACTTTAATCAATCAACCTATAGCATATAATACAAGAGGCTCTCAAGAGCCTGTATCGCTCACCTGATCCTTGATTAACATTGACATTTTATGTTAAATAGCCAATATACATGTATATAATTAAACTATAGTTCCAATATGCCAAATTAGATTAAGGGGAAAAACCGCTGTTAGTATTCCCCATGGGGTCCAATGTTAAACTATGTTCCCTGCTGGCAGCCATCTTGGATAAAGTGGGAACCTGGGGGAAAAAAAACATTTTTCTTTTCAGGGGTCCACATAAAGACTATTTTGACCAAGTTTGGTTCCATTGGCTCAGTAGTCTCAGAGGAGAAGATCTTTGAAATATGTTTTCCCATAGGGTCCGATGTTGTCTGATGTTAAAAACTATGTTCCCTGCTGGCGGCCACATTGGATATAGCTTGAACCTGAAAAACACCTTTTTTTGTAAGGGGCTACTCAAGGACTATTGTGGCCAAGTTTGGTACCAATTGGCCATGCAGTTTCAGAGAATACGATTTTTGAACGTGTTTTTTTTTTTCCCATGGGTGCAATGTTAAAACTATGTTTCCCACTGACAGTCATCTTGGATATCACGCTGACCTGAAAAAAACAAAAACAAAAAAAAAACTTTTTTTTTGCAAGGGATCAGCCAAGGACTATTTTGGCCAAGTTTGGTTCCAATTGGCCCAGTAGTTTCAGAGAAGAAGATCTCTGAATGTGATTTCCAATAGGGTCCAATGTTAAAACCAAGTTTCCTGCTGGCAGCCATGTTGGATAGTGCACTGACCTGAAAAACTACTTAATTTGCAAGGGACCACCCAAGGATTACTGTAACCAAGTTTGGTGCCAATTGGCCTAGTAGTTTAAGAGAAGATCTTTTTTTTTAATTTCTTTTCCCATAGGGTCCAATGTTAAAACTATGTTCCCCACTGGCGGCCATGTTGGATATACCGCAAACCTCAAAAACACCTTTTAAGTAAGGAACCATCCAAGGACTATTGTGGCCATGTTTGGTTCCAATTGGCAAAGTAGTTCCACAGGAGAAGATCTTTGAATGTGTTTTCCCATAAGGTCCAATGTTAAAACTATGTTTCCCGATGGCAACCATCTTGGATATCGCACTGACCTGAAAAACACCTTTTTTGTAAGGACCACCAAGGCCATACAAAATTAATTAATTGGTTCTCAGGCAATTTTTCATTTAAAATGATGAGGGAGGGAGGTGATTTTTTTTATCTTTTTATTTGCCAAAATATAGATGAGGCAGCTTTTTACATTGTAAAAACCACCAAAAATGTAGTGAGGGAGGTGATTTTTTGTTTTTATTTTATTGAAATGGCAAAAAATAGGGTCAATGAGGGGCTTTTTTCAAGCCTCAAACTAGATGAGGGAGGGCCTGTGAACCAATAAATTATTTTTTTATGGCCCAAAGGACTATTGTGGCCAAGTTTGGTGCCAATTGGCTAAGTAGTTGCAGAGAAGAAGATCTTTGAATGTGTTTTTCCATAAGGTCCAATGATAAATCTTTGTTTCTCGCTGGCGGCCATCTTGGATAATGCATGGACCTGAAAAACACCTTTTTTGTAAGGGACCACCAAAGGACTATTGTGGCCACGTTTGGTGCCAATATATTGGCCAAGTAGTTTCAGAGAAGAAGATCTTTGAATGTGTTTTCGCATAAGGTCCAATGTTAAAACTATGTTTCCCACTGGCAAACATCCTGGATATTGCACGGACCTGAAAAACACTTTTTTTGTAAGGGACCTCCAAAGGACTATTGTGGCCAAGTTTGGTGCCAATTGGCTTAGTAGTTTCAGAGAAGAAGATCTTTGAATGTGTTTTCCCATAGGGTCCAATGTTAAAACTAAGTTTCCTGCTGGCAGCCATGTTGGATATCGCATGGACCTGAAAATCACCTTTTTGTAAGGGACCACCAAAAGACTCTTGTGGCCATGTTTGGTGCTAACTGGTTCAGTAGTTTCAGAGAAGATTTCCCATAGGGTCCAATGATAAAACTATGTATCCGGCTGGGGCCATCTTGGATATCGCGTGGACCTGAAAAACACCTTTTTTGTAAGGGACCACCAAAGGACTATTGTGGCCAAGTTTGGTGCCAAATGGCTCAGTAGTTTCAGAGAATACGATTTTTGAATGTGTTTTCCCATAGGGTCCAATGTTAAAATTATGTATCCCGCTGGCGGCCATCTTGGATATCGCGTGGACCTGAAAAACACTTATTTTGTAAGGGACCACCAAAGGACTATTGTAGCCAAGTTTGGTGCTAATTGGCTCAGTAGTTGCAGAGAAGAAGATCTTTGAATGTGTTTTTCCATAGGGTCCAATGTTAAAACAGTGTTTCCCGCTGGCGGCCGTCTTGGATATTACATGGACCTGAAAAACACTTTTCTTGTAAGAGACCACCAAAGGACTATAGTGGCCATGTTTGGTGCCAATTGTCTCAGTAGTTTCAGAGAATACGATTTTTGAATGTGTTTTAGCATAGGGTCCAATGTTAAAACTATGTTTTCCCCTTTTTTGCAAGGGACCACCAAAGGACTATTGTTGCCAAGTTTGGTGCCAATTGGTTCAGTAGTTTCAGAGAAGAAGATTTCCCATAGGGTCCAATGATAAAACTATGTTTCCCGCTGGCAGCCATCTTGGATATCGCATGGACCTGAAAACCACCTTTTTGTAGGGGACCACCCAAGGACTATTGTGGCTAAGTTTGGTTCCAATTGGCCCAGTAGTTTCAGAGGAGAAGATCTTTGAATGAAAAGTTTACGATGGATGGACGGACGACGGATGGATGGACGGACGACGGATGCAAAGTGATGGCAAAAGCTCACCCTGGCATTAGCCAGGTGAGCTTAAAATTTATTGGTCAAATATTGGTCAAATATAACCCATTTCAAGTCACAGACAATGTACAAGTGATCTCAATACCAAAATACAAATATCTCATTACCATTGAATTTGTAAAAGTTGTTTGCCCAGCATACAATTGGAAGTAATAGTCACAGGTTTGGCCGATTAACTTGTGTTGTGACCAAAATAATATTTGTTATGGAAACAGGGGTATAATAATTTGAAATGCCAACTCTTTTTTATTAAAAGAAAAAAAGTACGCATATCAAAATTCAAAGTCGTAAAACCCAGTTTTCTTCTGATGACAAACAAAACAACACAACTGGGAAATGAAAATTTCAATAAATTTCAGAATTGACTGAGTAAATGCTCAAATTCCATCCAAAAACAAATATCAAGCATAATTTAAATTCTATGCTTTTTTGACTTCATTAATTCACTTCCCTTCTCATAATGGTTTTCAATGACCATAGAGAAATCAGTGAAACAAACTCTTCATAAAGTCATACTATTTCCATAATGATTAATTCATTCAGAAAATCAACTTTTCCTCTGTTGGGAATCAGTGACCGGGGACTAAATTGCACTTCTATCATGAATAACCACCGAATCAAACACTATACACAATTAATGGAAATTTGTTATTATATTTCTAACACCCGATATTTGCTTTGGGTGTTGTAAAAGATTATCACTTATTCTCTTTCATAAAAAGAAATCAAACATTTTTTTCTGATGTCAAAACTTTAAGGAATTAAAAAAAGTTCATCCATGGAAACCACACTATAACACAGGAATTCTATTACAACTGATTATTGTCTTAAAGCAACAAGGTCTCATTGTCCTTTGTGCGACATATAACAATCTCTAAGCTGCGAGTTTTGTGCAGAATATTTTCTGTGGTCACAGATCTCATACTAAAGGCAGGCAATGAAAAATTCATGTTAATATATACTAATGCAATATAACTTGGATGACTGTTGTTTAAAATGCAAGGACCTATGCAATTTTAAGACCTTCTTGATCAATACTAATCACAGTGGAATTTTGGCAAAATAGAAAGTAATCTTGTATTACAATAACTTTGAGAGAAAAGGTCAATTTTTTCTAAATAATTCAGATAAGTTTTTGAAAGAGAATTCCTCTGCCTTTTCAGATCTGGACAAATCAAAAGCAATACATACTGAAATGGTAGACAAGTACAGTTGAACTTCAATGTCTCAAACACCCAAGAGACCAATGAAAACAGTTAGAGCAAGAGAGGTGTTCGAGCTATCAAGGTCTAACTATGTTTTAAACTTGAACAAAGAGACCAGGAAATGGATTCGAGACATCAATGGTGTACGAGTTATTGCAGTTCGAGCCATCAAAGTTCTACAGTACTTTCTTCATAAACCAACCAGGTCTGGAGAATGATACTAACAAGAGCTGTCGACGAATGCCAGCCAGATATACCCCCTGCTCACTGAACCCTGAATCAATATGGTAAGTGCAAATTTGGGTGCATGTGGACACAACATAGATGTGAACACAGTATGAGTGTGGATACAATATGAGAATGGACACAATGATATAATCCTAAAAAATAACTTTTGTCAAAATCGGACAAAAATAAATTTCACCGTTTTTCACAACAAGTGTGGACCCAAATTGATGTCTCGCCCGTCCCTGCTAGATAGCAAAATTGATGTGAAAACTCAAACTGCCTAAATCAGAAAACTTAACATGTTCACTAGACTGTAAAATTAGAGTAACTGACAAAAGCAATATAGCAGACTGTCACATATCACCCAAAACCAAAATTCCAAATATTAATGACTTACCACTGATAGATACTGAAAAACCAAACATGTTCACTAGACCATGAAAATGAGGTCAAGGGCTAAAGCCAAATAGCAGGCTGTCATCTTCCATCTAAGACAAACCCACATGCCAAATATTATTGAACTTACATTAATAGATACTAGGAAACTTAACATGATCACTGGACCATGAAATTGAGGTCACAGACAAAATCAATATAGCAGACTGTCATGTACTATGCAAGACCAACATATAAACCAAATATCATTCACCTACCACTTATAGTTACCGAGAAAATGGCCTAATCACAAAAACTTAACATGCTCACTAGACCGTGAAATTGAGGTCAAGGACAAAAGCCATATGACAGACTGTCATGAACTACCTAAGACCAACCTACATACCATATATCATTGACCTACCACTTATAGTTACTGAGAAACTAAACTAAGCACAAATAAAGGGCTACGCCGAGCGCAGCATGATACGACCGCAGCATGTCGACCACTGAAATTTGGACAAGTGTAAACTAAAATTAATGTGGACACAGTAATTTGGTGGACACAATAAGGACCTTGTCACAGAAATTAACTGGACACAAACTAGTGAAAATAAAAATTAGCTCTTATAATCCCTTATTACTAGGATATTGTAAGAGCTAAGAAATTCTGTTGACTACCATCAAGAAAAATCCAAAGAAAAAACTCAGGTTGAAATTTAATGAAAAAGCAAGATTTCACATATTTTGAAGTATTGCAATTTGGCCCCTTTGACCCATTATAGATTGGAAACCAAAGAGCAATGCAAAATATACTGCCATATCACTGAAAGCTTAAAATGAGAACAATGCAAAGATAAAAATCCCATCAAATTTAAGACTTCACATATTTCTAATGATTGCAATTTTGACCTCTTTGACCCCTTATGGCTCGGAAACAGTAAGAGCTACATCAAATCTGTTGACATACTGCTGAAAGCTTACATTGAGAGGAATCCAAAGAAAAAAATCCAATCAAAATCTGATGTAAAATCAAGATTTTCTGATGTAAAATCAAGATTTTACATATTTCTAAAAATTGCAATTTTGGCCCTTTTGACCCCTAATAGCTCTGTCGACATACAACTTAAAGCCTACAATGAGAGGAATCAAAAGAAAAAAATCCCATTGAAATTGGATGAAAAATAAAAATTTTAGGTAATCCGCATGTTTTCAATTTTTGCCCCGTTGGGCCCCTCATAGATTGGAAAAGGAACAAATTATAAAAAATCTGATGGTGCAGCGCTGTACATAGTAATTTTTCATTAGGAATCCACTGCAAAAAAACTGC
Source organism: Modiolus philippinarum (assembly GCA_002080025.1). NCBI lineage: Eukaryota > Metazoa > Mollusca > Bivalvia > Mytilida > Modiolidae > Modiolus > Modiolus philippinarum. Next base: position 64,257 of record MJUU01026498.1, read on the forward strand.
ATCAAAATCGGACTAAAAATAAAAAAATTAAATTTTTGAAATTGGCCCCCTTTCGGCCCCATATATCTCGTGAACAGTACATGCCACACAAAATATGTTGGCATACTATTGATTGGAAATTTCCTCAGGAAGACACTGAAAGAAACCCCATCAAAATCCGATAAATTATAAAGATTCTACAGTCGTATATGTGAAAACATCAAATTTAACCCTTTTTGGCCCCTTTTTTCAAAACGGGTGGGGCCACAATGACCAAAACTAAGCCAAGCCTTCCTTTTCTGCCAAAGAACATTGTGTTAAAATTTCATAAGGATTGGTCAACTTAAACTAAAGTTATTGACCAAAAACAAAAGTGTCTACAGACAACGACGACGCCGACCCCGACGACAGCACCATACCATTATATGACCGCAGTTGTATAAAAACTTAACATGTTCATTGGACCGTGAAATTGAGGTCACAGACAAAAGCCATACAGCAGACTCCCATGTACTACTTAAAACCAACCTATATACCAAATATCATTCACCTACCACTTATAGTTACTGAGAAAATGACCTAATCACAAAAACTTAACATGCTCACTAGACCGTAAAATTGAGGTCAAGGACAAAAGCCATATNACAGAATGTCATGTACTACCTAAGACCAACTTACATACCAAATACCATTGACCTACCACTTATAGTTACTGAGAAACTAAACTATGCACTAAAACTTAACATGTTCATTGGACCGTGAAATTGAGAACACAGACAAAAGCCATATAGCAGACTGTCATGTACTTTTCAAGACCAACCTTTATACCAAATATCATTCACCTACCACTTATAGTTACTGAGAAAGTGACCTAATTACAAAAACTTAACATGAAAGTACGGCGTCACCGTCGTCATCGTCGCCGCCGCCGTCGTCATACTTTGTATGCATATATATGTCTTGCTTTCCGCGACTTTCGTCGCGCGCGAGACAAAAATCCTAAGCTTTAGAGAAATTTGGTTCCAACACTTTGAAAAAACTTCTCAAGAGGATTACAATGAAAAAGGTGTTTCTCTCCCACAGCTTTGTTTCACAATATCTACCGGGGATCCTTTGAATTATTTTTTTGAAAAAATTGTCAAATGTCCAGGAAAATTATTGCAGAAGAAATCAATAAAAAGTCACAGTCACATTATCTCCCCTTCTTGGTTTCAGACACTAATAATATTTCTTCTAAAGTGGTTTAAGAGTAGATGCGCTTACTATTAAATCTGTGTAGATGAAATCAATGAAAAATCAAAAGTTTAATTATCTCCCCTTCCTGGTTTTGGACAAAAATCATATTCTTTCATGCACATGTCCATTTAGTGTCCTTCCTTTGTGTAAAGCTTCATTAAAATCCTTCAAGTGGTTTAAGAGGAGTTGCCTTACGAGGTAATCTGTGCAGATATAATCAATGACAAGTCAAATTATCTCCCCTTCCTGGTTTTGGACAATAATTATATTCCTTCATGCACATGTCCATATAGTGTCCTTCCTTCATGTGAAGTTTCATCAAAATCCTTCGGGTGGTATATAGAGGAGTTGTGCTTACGAGGTAAAAATCCTTCCAGTATATTAAGAGGAGATGCCCTTACAAGAAGTGTGGACAGACCACAGAAGGACGGACGGATGGACAGACGGACATACAGACAAACGGACGGACAGACAGATGGACGGACAGACAGGGTGATTCCTATATACCCCCCTAAACTTTGTTTGCGGGGTATAAAAATGTGGGGTTTTAATTATTTTCCCTCTCCAAAAATATTTGTAAAAAAGGATATTACAAACATTACGGAGGTTGAATATCAAGAGGAGTTATGAATAATAATGTATCTACCATGAATAGGGATGAAATATATCTGTCATAATTCCAAGCCTTCTGATGTATAGATTATGAACAAAGCCCCTTGATAAATCTTGACATTTTTATCAAGGCATCAATACATACTTTCCGTTTTTAATATTCATGTAATTAACCCTGCATTTTGTGTGCATGTTCGTAATCAATCTTTTGTGGACTTAAAATCCATTCCATTGTCAATCTCTATATATACCAAACTCATTCACAAATCTGTTTCTCCCTGAAGATTGGCATTTCCTTAAATGTATCTGAACAGTTCAGCTGAAATCAACAATTTAACATTAATTTAATTTCTCACTGAATTCAATGGAAAATACTTAGTAAAGTAATTTAACTGTGAAAACTAAAGCTGTTAGGCCTTTTATTGTAGTATTTATTCACATCAAAGAATGCAACGTAAAAGACCGATATTTCTACCAGGGAAAACCATCCCATGACCTTGAAACAGCACATCTTATTCAAATTGATCGCAAATAAGAATAAAGACATTAAATCAAATTCAAGTGAATAAAAGGAAAATGGATCTATTATATAGAA
>MJUU01026505.1:0-35956 GCA_002080025.1 Modiolus philippinarum
TTATATCATTAATGAATGCAATCTTGATCTAATGAACGAAAGCATGGCTTTCCATTATCTTATGCATAGATTCACAATGCATTTGTAGGATGTGTAACAGTTTTATCACATTTAAAGGGCAAATTAAGTACCTGAGTGGTATGAAAAAATATATACGAAAATGTGTTTAACCATTTACTTGCACTATGTGCTGCTTTTTTTTAATTGAAGATTGAAAAAAATATGTTGAAATCAAACCATTTATACCTTGTCAAAAAGAAAAAAAACAAACATTTCAATAAAATAAAAAAGAAAGAAATAAAAAGAAAAAAGGCAGTAGAGTTTACGAATAAGGAAAGCAGAGATTTTATTGATAGTGTAAAATTCCAAATAAGCAACAATGATGATTCTTCAACACAACATAAAACTAAGTATTTTTAATGAGTTCAAAACTAAGAATTACATTATGTGGAAAGCAAAAGTGGATATGGACTAAATTTTACAATATAAACTTCACAATTTGTTAGTTATTAAAGACAGAGTAGAGGAATTGAAAATAACAGTAGGTATGTGTCTTTCTCGTAAGTAAACACGAAAATATTTAACGTTGTATTATGTTATGCACCATAACTATTATTATTTTTAATGAACAAATAAAAGGATATGGAGTAAATGTACATGGGACAAAATCCCTGTAATACATTGTACGATTATGCAAATGGAGCAACGTTTTCATTGTTGTTCTTCATTTTGAAGTCACCACCAGGCCGTCAACAAATAGCAAACACTCTTATCTCATAGTACAAGACGGCTCCTAGGAATGGTTTAAGCGGAATTCACTTGTTAAATGTTGAACAACGCTACAATCACCCCCTGTTTTACATCATTTTTGTCAGGGATGCGGGGTTGTCAACAAGCATAACATATTGGGCAAAGTACTCTTACAAACACTATCATCCATTACGCGACAAATGGACCAATAGACAATGCAGCATACAAAACGATCACAGGGCACTCATTACACTTGTTACACTTAGCAGTTTATATCTGAAAAAAAAACGGATTGTAATATGAACATGATAAAAATAAAAACTAGAGGCTCAGACACTGAGCCTGTATCGCTCACCTGACAAAATGCTGAACAGCAGGATTTTTCTATGTTCTGTATGGTGGCCATGATTTTTATGTGAATTTCCCATAGGGCCAAAATAAACTTTGTTCTGTGCTGGCGGCCATGTTTTTCATTGGATCAGAACAAAATGAGCAATCTTTGTTAAGGACCTTCAGTTCATCATTCCTGTAAAGTTTGGTTGAATTTGCTTCAGCGGTTTCAGAGGAGAAGAAAATGTAAATTTTCCCATAGGGTCCAATGTTAAACCTTAGTTCCGCGCTGGGAGCCATGTATTTTATTGGATGGAAATGAAATGAGCAACCTTTGTAAAGGACCTTGAAAAACATCATTCCTGTAAAGTTTGGTTGAATTTGCTTCAGTGGTTTCAAAGGAGAAGATGAAAATGTGAATTTCCCTTAGGGCCAATGTTAAACTATGTTCAGTACTGGCGGCCATGTTTTTTATCGGAGGAACGAAATTAGCAATCTTTGTAAAGGACCTTCAGTTCATCATTCCTGTAAAGTTTGGTTGCATTTGCTTCAGTGGTTTCAGAGGAGAGGAAGAAAATGTGAATTTTCCCATAGGGTCCATTGTTAAACCTTCCGTGTTAAGTTCCGTGCTGGTGGCCATGTTTTTTATCGGATCGGAAAGAAATGAGCAATCTTTGTAAAACATCTTCCATACATCATTCCTGTAAAGTTTGGTTGAATTTGCTTAAGTGGTTTCAGAGAAGTTGAAAATGTGATTTTTCCCATGGGGCCAACGTTAAACTATCTTCTGCGCTGGCGGCCATGTTTTATATCAGATCAGAACAAAATGAGCAATCTTTGTTCAGGACCTCAAGTTCATCATTCCTGTAAAGTTCGGTTGAATTTACTTCAGCGGTTTCAGAGGAGAAGAAGAAAATGTGAATTTTTTTCCATAGGGTTCAATGTTAAACCTAAGTTCTGCGCTGGCGGCCATGTTTTTTATCGGATCGGAAAGAAATGAGCAATCTTTGTAAAACATCTTCCATACATCATTCCTGTAAAGTTTGGTTGAATTTACTTCNTGAAAATGTGAATTTCCCATAGGGCCAATGTTAAACTATGTTCCGTGCTGGCGGCCATGTTTTTTTACGGATCGGAACAAAATGAGCAATCATTGTTAAGGACCTTTAGTACATCATTCCTGTAAAGTTTGGTTGAATTTGCTTCAGTGGTTTCAGAGCAGAAGATGAAAATGTGATTTTTCCCATAGGGTCCAATGTTAAACTAAGTTCCACGTTGGCGGCCATGTTTTTTGTCGGATCGGAACAAAATGAGCAATCATTGCATGCAAAGGACCTTCCATACATCATTCCTGTAAAGTTTGGTTGAATTTGCTTCAGCTGTTTCAGAGCAGAAGATGAAAATGTGAATTTCCCATATGGTCCAATGTTAAACCTAAGTTCCGCGCTGGCAGCCATGTTTTTTGTCGGATCGGAACGAAATGAGCAATCTTTGTAAAGGACCTTCCATACATGGTTCCTGTAAAGTTTGGTTGAATTTGCTTCAGTGGTTTCAGAGGAGAAGATGAAAATGTGAAAAGTTAACGGACGGACGACGGACGCCAAGTGATGGCAATAGCTCACCCTGACCCTTTGGGTCAGGTGAGCTAAAAAAAGATAAAAGGAACATCTTGGTTTCAAAAAATACTACATTTCTTCTGGTTTGCAACGATATTTGTGAGATTTTGAATCGATCCACACATAAAAATTTTATCCTGATTTTTCTGGAGTGCCAGGTCGTTGAAACATATACCCGAAAACCATACTCAGCTTGTGAAATATTCACAAAAATACACGTAGATACTAAAACACTGAAAAAAAGAAGACCCAAATCAATACTAAAACCTGAAAAAATCGACTCGAAAAAATGCACATTTTCTTACATCAATATATAGAAGTAACAACCCACTTTTTTTTGGATTTCTGTTGATCTTTTGACATGAACGATGGAATTGGCATCAATATAATAGATGTCAGTGTGGTTCAATAGATCTAGATTCTTAATTAATTAGATTTTGTTCCAATGAAGGGAATCTTTACATTCCAGTCTAACACTTTCATTCATATTTTCCACTTTTATCCCCGGGCTTTTATGCCATATAAAGAAAAATTTCTCCATATGAGCGTTAGAAGATGTAGACATATTTGAAAAAGTGCTGATTTTGCTAATTGTAGTATTGTAATAATATTTTGCAATCACAACATGTATGACATAGTAAAGAAAAAGGTTCAGAAAAGAATTATTAATACAGGTGGAAAGATAGGAAACATGCTTTGCTTCATCACTATTGTTGTTTGTTATAATAAAAAGCGTAAACTACAATTGGATAATATTGTTGCAGAATAAAAAAAATCAAATAAAGACAAATGAAATGTCTTCTTTGCAGAAATCAATTGCTTCCATTTCTATTGGCTTCATAAACCACTAAGCAGAATGGATTACTGCACGTATTACCATTATTATGGCATGAATGCATCATGTGCACGCAAATATTTGTAGAAAATAACTGATTTGACCTGATAATCTGTATATAAGTTGATCATTCTGACAGGATAAATTAAATTAGCATTAATTCTAATATGATTGATATCAATGTGGTTCAATAGCTTTATATCCTTAATGAATACAATGTTGATCTAATATAAGAAAGCTTAACTTTTCTGCCTTACGCATAGATTAAAAATACATTTGTAGCTTTTGTAACAGTTTTATCCCATTCAAAGAACAGTTCACCCACTTGAACGTTGTAACAATCAAACATATTTGAAAATATATTAGGTTAAGTATTAATGTTTTAATATTAATTCCACTGTCTACCTCATTCATTCATAGTGAATTTGTAGGGTTTGTTACTCTTTTATCCCATCAATTCAGAAAAAAAAATCCACATGAGCGTTTTATCAAGAAGACATATTTGAAAATTCACAAGGTAAACTTTTGATGTTCACTGTGTGCTGATTTTGCTCATTGTAGTTTTGCAATCACATCACATATGCCTAAGTAAAGACAAAGGTTCAGAAAAGAAACATCTATATCAGTGAAAGGTAAGGGATACATGTTATACCCCATTACTGTTGTTTCCTATAATAAAATGCCAAAAGCGCCAAACAGACTGTAATATAAAGATAATATTTCTGCATGATTCAAGTCCAATAGAGACATATGAAACGTCTTTTTGCAGAAATCAGTTGCTTTCATTTCTTTTTGCTTCATAAACCAATCAAACAGAACGGATTACTGCAAATGTTAGCGTTATAATGATTTAAATGCATGATATGCACGCAAATATTTGAAGAAAATAACTGTTTTGACCTAATAGTCTGTATATTGGCTGATCATTCTGACAAGATAGATTACATTGGCAATAATCCTAATATGATGGATATCAATGTGGTTCAATAGCTTAATATTCTTAATGAATTCAATGTTGATCTAATAAAGTAAAGGTTGACTTTCACGGCCTTACGCATAGATTCACAGTACATTTGTAGTATTTGTAACAGTTTTATCCCATTCAAAGAACAATTTATCCACTTGAGCGTTGTAACAATGAGACATTTTGATAAATTGCGTTACTTATTGATGTTTACTATGTGCTGATTGTTTGCTAATTGTAGTGTTGAAATAATATTTTAAAATCAACCCTTAAATGTCTTATTAAAGTAAACAAAACAAACTAGAAAATCACGAACAAAGAGATTGTTTTAATGATGCAAAATCCAAATTATCTGACGTAAAAAACAAACTATTTTTTTCAACAGGAATTTCAAATTAACTTTTCTCAAATTGGCAAAGATAAATATAGAAAACATTTGCAAATGTAAAGTACGTGAGAACCAAACCGTCAGTCAAAAGAACGACTAATCCATGGAAAATGGCAACATCGGAACTATTAAAAAACAAGACACTACTTGAGTACGGGGCAAAAAAAAGAAAAATGAAGATACACATACAGATGAACAACACGGACCCAATAAAAACCAGGGTTGAGATCAGGTGTACCGGTAGAGTAAGCATCCCCTGCTTCTTATAAGACACCCGCAGTGTTGAACATGTCAACTCCGGTGGTAAAGTCAAATCCGATAGAGCAAAAAATTAGCACATAGTAAACTTGACAAAAATATAGATTTGAATAATTATATTTGGTAATTTTCTCTCTCGAAATATAAACGTGCAGTTCCTTGGTAGATTGTTCCATGTGACTGTATTTTTCAGCCATTCTAGTGTTTCGTAATATCCTTTGTATTTAATTTTAATGAAAATATATGTAGCATGGTATTATGCTGTATTGGTTTTGAAAATTGTAATATGGATTTATTTTATACTTATATATCCAATATCAGTGTGGTTTAATAGCTTTATCTTCTTAAAGATTTCAATTTTGATCTAATAGTTGACTATCCATTATCTTACGCATAGTTTCATAACACATTTGTAGTTTTTGAAACAGCTTTTCTCATTAAACATTTTAAAAGAAGGAATTAACCATTTCAGCGTTACAACACAGGCCGATAAGTGATTAGTTTTTAACAAAAGAAATGGAACTCTTCATTTAACGAAACAAAAAAGGTCTACTCAGATTGTTTTCCGTTGTTACAAATTCCAAAAAGTTGTTTCTAACAGGATAATTGAATGATTTTTTAAATCATGTATTTCATTAAGGTATAGAAATAATGTAAATGTTCGCCGTTTGATTGTTAAGTTTGTAATTAGTGCGTAAATTGCGGTTTAAGTGGACTGAATTGGGTGACTATAATTCTGGATGAATGAAATATACATCTTTGGATTTTCTCCAAAATTGGCATACTGATTAATACAGAATTGATGAATACGTGTGCAAATTTTCATTTCCGCCCTTCCACGCAATTACCCAGAATAAAACCCCAAAGTTAGTGCATTCTGCTACATACTGGCTCTATTTTTAGAAATGAAATCGATTACAACTTACGAGTCAGAGGCCCATTCAGTTAATCGTAATTTGATTTTTATCTATAGTTTGTTTTTATGTATTAAATGGAAAAGTAAACATTCTACTACGGTTCTAAATAAATATTTAGATACAGAAATCTACAAACATTCCCGTTAATTTCGTATAATTTTACCATAATGGGGTACATTGATCCCTGTGAGTGCCTCGGCAGTGTTTATAAATAACATTTACCGCCAAATAATGAACACAATGGAAAATACTACCCTCACTTATTCCTTGGTTACGGGATATTATTTTGGATCTTGAAAATATACATCTTTGAAATCAATTATTTCATATTTCCCTTCAAGATTAATCCTTTGGCTATCTTTTAATACAGAAATTATGTCCGCCCCCGGTAATTTTTTGCCTTTTAATAATATTTTATTGTCGCCAGGTTAATTTTTGTGTGGTTGCAGTGAAGACATTTGACATCAACTATAAACAATTTAACGTGCAATAGCAGACCAATTGTTAACTTTTATTTTGTAAATGTTTTTGTTTTACTAATGCATCGTTCCTTTGTGATTTATATACCCGAACAAGCTTAATATATAGCCGTTACTATGGACCATCAACAGACTGCGTGTTCCTAAAATATGGCTGATGAAGTGGACGCCCACCTCATTAGCATGTTTAGAAGGGAGATAATTTCACACAATGACTTTTCGGACTGAACAGAAATATCTATTGGAAAATACGTTAGTTAACCCGTATACGTTATCTGAACTGTTAAAGTCACTATGAGTTAATTTTCGGTAATTGTTGGTTGGCAAAATTGTCCATGGCACTACGCTATATATTTCTTCGTAATGACAAAATCTTGGAAAAGGGAGATGGCAATAATTGCAGAGATATGTTTCTATTACAAATATGATATCAGATGCAATTTAGAGAAAACAGGTAAAAAACTATGATAAGCAACAAAAAAAATGATATGTATCTGCAGTCAAAATACTAGTAAATGTTTTTCAAAAGGGCATTAAAATTAAATAGCTGCAAATTGGCATAAATAAATAATAAAATTATGCGCAAATTCAAAAGGATGAGAATAATTAAACAATGTAAACTTGACGCATTTTTGATAAAGTTGCATGTATAGAAATATAGGAATTAAAAATGAAATGGTTATTTTTTGTAAATTTGTAGCCTGGTACAGTGTATCATGTTATACACCATAACTATTGTTGTCCTATTAAAAGAAAAAAGGCCATAAACAGATTGCAATATATTTTTGCACGATTAAAAAATCAAATATGACAAATGAAAGGTCTTCTTGAAAGTAAATTGGCAATAATCCAAATACCCTTAATATTAGTGTGGTTCAATAGCTTTAGATTCTTAATGAATTCAATTTTGATCTAATGAAGGAAAGCTTGACTTTCAACTGTCTTAACATTGATTCTTAGTAAATTTGTATTTGTTATAGATTTATCCCATTCAAAGAAAAAAATGTATACTTGATACTGCCGATGTCTACTGAAAAACATGATGATTCTTTACAAAACCCATTGGGAGTTTTGAATTTTTCTTTTGATTTTTCTTTCGTAGTGCGACAGTGTTTTACCAGCAGACTAGGCTCCTTGAGCTAGCCGGCAGTTTAGCGGCGATCATTCCTTGACCCATCTTTCAAAATTACGTTTTGTTCTCCCATTTTTCTTTTCAAGATTGTGGCCATGGAGTTAGTAGTCTACCTGTATGGCTTTTATTCGTATGTTTATTATACTATAGGGACACGGGACAGACAAAGGGGAGGTTTGGGTACCCATAAACCGGTTTAACCCTACCGCTGCCTTTTGCTAGTGCCGGTACCAAGTCCGACTGTCCCGAGTTCCTATCGTTGTTTACGTTTGGTTTTTGTATTTTATTGTTGTTTTTTTTCTTATGCAGTTCCTATTTACTTTGTGGCATGTGGCTATCGGCCATTGTAGATGTTTCCTGTTATCTTTTTTATTCTACGTTGAACATTATGAAAAAAAGATATATTTGAATATATATAATGTGAGCTATCAATTTGCACTATGTGCTACTTTTTGATAATTGTAGGGTGAGATAATGCATTAATATCAAACCACATATGCATTAGTAAAGACGAAAATGTAAAACGAAGGCCATAATACTTTGAAAGAAATATTCCGATATCAGTACATCGGCAAACGAATACCGAAGCAAGAAAAGGAAAGGGGAAATTCTAAAATCAAAAATCGAACATCACGACAACTCACAGCAACAAGAATTGAGACAGTATGACAAAGACAAAACAAATAAACAAAAATGAACAAGAACGCCACAAGACTAAAGCACTAACAGTGTGAACCCCTATAAAAACTGAGGTATCATCAGGTGCTCCGGAAGGGTAAGCATGATTTGCTCCACGCATGGCATCCGTCACAGTTAAGGAAACGTATCAAAGATAATCGACATTCATATTTATCTGTCCTTTACAAGGCATCCAAATAAAATATTTTGAACAGAATAACCATATAGAAGTTATATTGCAAAAAAGACTTGGATAAAATATACAATGTATTCTTCTAGAGTTTTCATTATTTAGGGTAAAACTATGGCAAATGACAATATACTTTTTCGTAAAGTAAACAAATGTCAGGCACCAATCTGTGCTTAAAATATTTTTTTTTACATCTAGCACTGGATGAATTGATTGATTTACTGAAAAAAATCTAATTAAACTTGAAGTTAAATATTTTTTACACATTAAATGCATATTAAATCAATAGTTTAAGTAGCAAAATGTAAATAATTTATCAACTTTATTTTGCATTTAATATAAAAATGGCGAAGTAAATTAAGCTTAAATTTTAGAGTTTATTTGTCTAAATAAATGTAGTTTAAACTACCTTTAAATTAAAGATTTATTTAGAGCATAAAGTATTTTTATAAACTACAAACTAAATTTAGTTTAATGCTAGTTTAATATTTCAGTAAATCAGACTTTTCATGAAGTGTAGGCATTTGAATTCTATGTAAATATGTAAATAAACGAACTATTCCATCTACGTGTTTAGGTTTTCAATGACAAAGACAATAGCAGAACAGCAAATGACCTCTATTCTAAAAAATCTTTTTTTACTCCAGACACATTCTTCTGGGTTTTAAACACGTGGATTATAAGTTTTTATGAACTTATTGCATAAAGCTATGACGTTAAATTTAAGTCCTGAATATAGCTACTTGATAGAACCCAAACATTAGTACGAAAGCCTACTGATGTTTTTTTTTTTGGAAATAGAAAAAAAAACATATAAACGATGAATTTTCTATCACATGAATTATAAAACCATTCGAAACATAAGTATTGTTTGGTATGAAAAAAATTTATTTCGTGTACGCACCAAAGAACCGGACCATCAAGTGTTCAGAAATTCTCGTAAATACTTTTTTTACCATCAGTATAAAACATTTCATTGAAATTAGGTAAACAGAAGGTTTTGTAAGGTAACCATCAATACACGGGCATGTTCAAAATAACGTCATTATTACGTCAATATAACCACAAAGCTAACGCGCTGATAACTAAATTTAATTGATATCATTTCGACATACCATCAATATCTGTCGGAAACTTTAAATGTGTAATGTCAATATATTGCTCCGCGTATTACGTTTAGTCGTGTGCCGTTTTAATACAGGAAACGAATTATTATTTTACTAAATGAATTATTAGTTTTTCATGGTCATTACACCAAATACATTTTTAATTACCAACACTTATAAATGACTATCTAACATGTTATTGTATATTTCATTTTGCATAAATTCATGACTCATTTCTATACAAAAAAGGACCGATAGCTTAGCAGTTCAAAAATATAGAATTAATAACTTATATTGAATTTCATTGCTTAAAAACCAGGAAAAGTGGAATGTTAACAGAACGGTAGAATTTTAAAACAAACAAAAATGTATTTAAAATTTGCAATATCTAATTTTGTAAATTTTGAAGAAAATTAAGAGTATCTCTTTCATGCAAAGCTCTATCCTGATCTCGTTTTAGCTTTCCATTTAGATAATATTTGGTTATTTGTTCCCTTTCTTTGAATTTATGCAAACTGTTTAGATTTAATCTGCACCGTAGAGACATAAGTTGTGGAAATGGATGTATGCAAAACTAAAGCAGATTTTGTTATTCAAACCAAAACAAATTAAAAAAAAATAAATAAAATAAAAAAATACCCCCCCCCCCCCAAAGAAAGCCATCATATCGTAACTTCAAAATTGAATTTGTTTTTGCCATTGGATCGCCAGCCCTGATTTTGGGTTTTTTTAAGTCCTTAATGGTAGCACCAGTGCAGTTTTTCGTTACTTCGGGGCTGACCCAAAACCGTGATGTTTAATAAATCAAATCTATTAAAAATCCGGGAAATGTAAACATATAAGGAGTATCTCACTGTTGCAAAACACTCCGTGAGTTGCTTTTTGTGTCTCTTTTAGACCCTTTGGAGTATTTGTTCTCTGTTAAACATAAATTGGCTTTTGATATACTGCTTTGAATATTTTGAATTTTTCACATAAGAGAAATAGTCATCCTAACAATTGAAATTAATTGCAACTTAGGTTTTATTATTGTACCCTCCTTTGAAAAATGATTTAAACCTACTATTAGCTTTTGCTAGTGCATTTACGTGACTCAAATACAACACACCGATAGTAGAATAAGGAAGGAACAAAGCACAAAATTACATAAATCAAAGTCAAGTAACGAGGCAAAATTTTTAAAACTAAAGCACTTACAGGATGAACTCGAGGAAAAAAAATTGACAACATGTGCTCCGGAAAGGTAAGCTTGTCCTGTATTGCAACTTTGTTAAATTTAGATAAGCATGTGCAAAGAAATTATGAAAAAAAAAATAATTAAGCGACTTACTTGTATACTCACCCAGAGTAATTACAGGTGAAATTTCTTCAACAATGTTCAAATAAATATGATGCATTATGTTAATTTCCTGCTAGTCACTAACACACCCCCTTTCAAAAAGGGAAAGAAGTAAAAAAATGAAAAATATTGAACGTTCTATTTCTTTTATGTCATTAGATGTCAAGTCAAAAACAAAGTCACATGCAGCATAAGTCTTTTTTTCACAAAAATTAAGCATATTCTTAGTATTATTATTAATTTATAGGTCGAACCAGAGTTCCACTAAATTGTGACCATTCACGGTGTACAGTTTCCGTTATATGCCTGTAATGCCAAATCCACACTCTATCTCTAGCTTTCAGAAGAACAGGTCTTGTGATCGTGGCAACATCACCAGTAGTCCAACTCAGGCTGATGACTATATTGTTTCGTACTAGTGCAATATGGAGATGCTTCCCATGTCCCGATGATGCATTTGCGGTAAATAAATAGACACCTATAGAAATTTAACAATGAAATGGTATAAAGAACAATACCAGGAACAATGTCTTCGTGGGATGGTGATTTTTTTTTTTGGGGGGGGGGGGTTATTAATTTTTTTTTTCCTTTTTTGTGTGTGTTTTTTTATTTGTTTCAAAATGTGTTTGCAATTTAAATATTTTTTTTTCAAAAATGTCAATTTATGCTCTGTATTTTAAGAGACCTCATCTGCCATGGGATGGCAGTTGGTTAGTCCTGGCCTATGAATAATCCGTTCATTCTATACTTACATAAGATGTGCTTGTGTCGTCACATGACTAACAGTTTTTACATCGAAAATCATGACGTCAAAAATCATGACGTTCATATTTTTTATTTGTTATGTCTTTATGTACTGTATACGTGGAATTTTTCGCCTCAGGGTAATTTTCGCTATCACTTTTGGGAATTTTACGACCCTTAGGCTAATACTTTTGAAACCAATCGTTTTCAAATCAAATTTTGAAGATCCGGAATTATAACAACGCAAAAGGTACGGGAATGACATTTGCGAAATCAACCCCCGCAAAAATAACCACGTTTACAGTACCTCATAATTTAAAGAAAAATAATATAATTAGGCTCAACTTATTTCACCAAATAGAAATAAGAAAAAAAGAAAAACCGGTACACCGAAGTGTCACTAAAACGGAGTTTTGCAGGTGTCCATTTCCCTTCAGAAGGCTTCATTCCAGATATAAGTCATACATTTTAAAGACAAATACATTTAAACATAAAAGATTTTATAGAGAACAAATAGGGTCTGTAACTCTCGTTCAAATTGCACCCTTTAATTCAATTTTAAACGAAAATATTATGTTTCAAGCATAAATTAAGACATCATTATCCTTATACGTCATAGCTTGGCAGGAAAAAAATTCGAATTGCAATTTACCGTAAAATCTCGGTGTCCCGTGACTAGACTTACAGATCTACGAAGCTTAAGGATCTTAATGCAACGCAAACATGATTCCTTTCCTCAAGGGAAATACTACTTCGTTTTACAAAAAAATTGAGCCAGGACCGACGCTTTTCGCTTTTTGTGCCTTTTAACCCTTTCTCTCTGTGTATTTTCTTTGTCTCGTCATATGAAATAGATAATAAAATTGTATAATTAGACCTTCACGTTAACATTTGTGACCTCGTGTTTTCTATAAATGCACACTTGATTTACTTTTTATATGGAATATTCAAAATCGATCTGTTTAGTCATGGTATGTTTATTTGTCCCCCCCTCTCAAGGGGAGACATATTGTTTTTGTCTTTTCCGTCTGTCGTCCGTCAGTCCGTCCGTCCGTCACAAAGTTTATGGACGCCAATTCTTCTGCATCTTTCATCAATTTTAACCAAACTTTACAGGATTGTTGACCATCATGCCTAGTTGTGCATATCGTCTAGCCGGATTGATCGGCTAATTTCGGTGTTATACCCCTTTCTGACTTAGAATTTTGCAACATTTGGTTTGTGGACGCCAATTCTCCTACATCTTTCATCGGATTTCAACCAAACTTCACCGGATTGTTAACCAACATACCTAGTTGTGCATATCGTCTCGCCGGATTGATCAGCTAGTTTTTGTAGGACTTATGCCCCTTTATGACATAGAATTTTGCAAAATTAAGTTTGTGGACACCAATTCTCCTACATCTTTCATCTGATTTCAACCAAACTTCACAGGATTTATGGCCATCATGCGTAGTTGTGCATATCGTCACGCCGGACTGATGGACCAATTTTTCGGGGGAGTTATGACTCTTTTTGACTATAATTTTGCTAAATTAAGTTTGTGGACGCTAATTCTCCCACATCTTTCAAAGAGTCTCAACTTAACTTCAGGATTATTGACCATCATGCTTTAGTTTTGCATATCGTCTAGCTGGAATGAATGGCCACGGGGGGGGGGGGGGGGGGGGGTGCAACATAAAACTTACTTGTGTTTTATCACTGAAAGAACATTATGTACTGAGGGTAGGGGAGACATTGGTTTTTGAAGCAAAAACACACTTCTAGTTTGTTTCTTGAATGCTAAAATGAATACAACAAATTGAGAAAAAAAAAGCCAAAAAAATATATTGCAGGAGAACACACCAACGATTTTTTTTCAATGAATATTTTATAAATTTCTGTATATTTTACGACCAAATGTTCTGAAATCAATGTATTGAAACAATTAGATATTACATAGTTTATTAGGATATTAGAGGACAAATATTTTCGAAAGTTACCATAACCTTTATAGCTAGCTTTATCGTGAATATGATGTCTGCATTGAAAATTTGCTATTTAAATGTCCGAAACTGTTATAACTAGATATCATCTCGTACATAGCCTCTGGTCAAAGATAGATTTTTGAAAACAAATTACTTTAGATTTATTATGTTTTAAATTCCGTACTTTTTATGGTCTCAGATCTTTGATTAAATCAACTTCAATTTCAACGATATACAAATTTTAATAAGAAAGATATTTCTCTTTTGCAAATTAACACATTCTATTACCTAACTTATCAGCTATATCATTAATCTTTAGTATGAAGGATTAAGGTGCAATAAAATATCCTTTGTTTAAGTTCGATTTTATTTCTATCTGGAGAGTACTTCAAAAAACTGTTCTGTTAATTGTATAATCAATAATCCCATCAATTTTTATCTTAAAAACTTTTATGCCTGACGACTTTGTAAATGTTATGATATTAGAAAAAAAACAAATAAAACATATAAACTAAAAAAGACGAGTCCTGATGGCACATGAAGAAGTTATTAACTTGAACGACTCTTTTAACAAAACAAACTAAATTTGAGACAATAATTGTAAATATGATCATTCCAGTGCCATCATGAAACAAAGTACATGGGAAAAAATCCATTTATATACATTGTATATACATGTATATCGCCAAGATACTTAAAATCAAGTTATGGTTAAATTCAAGCCTCTTATTTCGTAAATTTATGATAGGGTCGTATAAAAACCGTACTATTTCAGAATATGGTATGCTAAGTGAGTGTCGTTAACACTTAGGAATATTAATTACACATACCTTTCACAGGGGCTGTAAAAATTCCAGTCTTTCCGTTGTACGCACGGCCATAATTGTTGATTATCT
This sequence comes from Modiolus philippinarum, assembly GCA_002080025.1. Taxonomy (NCBI): domain Eukaryota; kingdom Metazoa; phylum Mollusca; class Bivalvia; order Mytilida; family Modiolidae; genus Modiolus; species Modiolus philippinarum. The sequence goes on from MJUU01026505.1 coordinate 14,590, forward strand.
TGTCATAAACAATAACTTGTTTCATTGCAGTGTAACTGGTTGTTGTCGACTTTACTGCATGGAAGAGAACTGGTCGACCTGGAAATACGTGAATGGGGATGAATCACAAATTACAAGTATTTCTTTTTTTGGTTCCTTTTCTCGATGTTGCAAAAACATTGATATTATTAGTCATGAAATAAAAAATAAGAAAACTGGACAATTGAATGTTTATTCTCTTTCTCTTATCTTCTTTTAGTACATGAAATAAATAAATAAAAACAGATAAAAATAGAAAATATGACATTAAATTTACTTAAAAAAAATAAAAAAATAAAGAGTTTTGCCACTATACATGTGATCCATATTCCTGTAAACAAACTTCAGACAGGAAAGAAAGCAATTTCACATTTCCCACAATGCTTACATATTTATTTAAGCTTAAATTCAATTGTTTTTTTTTCAAAACCTGGGCATTTTGAATATCAAACTTGTATTTTAATAATATATTAAATTGTAGAACACAAGGAAAAAATGTAGGGTTTTACAAAGGTTCGAGTATCCTTTTCATCTTGGTCTTGCTTTTGTTATACGTGTACCAAAACCGAGAGTATGTTTGCAGTAAATTTGAACAAAATGCCTGTCACTCGAATATGCTCCGATTCACTAACAAAGAAATTCAAAACAATAACCAACTTTGTTTTCTCTTCCCTTTGTTTTCGTTTCTTTTGTTGTTGTTGTTGTTGTTTTATTTTGCTCTAAACTATATTTAGATATATGAAACTTGTTAAGTAATCAGATTAACTCTGCACTACAAACAAACAAAATCAAAGGAGTTCCTTTCATTTGCATTCACAGATACAACAAATCGTTCAAAATGCGCAATCTTACATGTACAAGCAATTCTATTATACACTAAAATCTTTATAACTTCTTCTAAATAACAGGAATATCCAATCAAAATAATAAAAGAAGTTCAGATTAGACCTTTAACTAATTTTTAAAAACCTATCTTAAATCCATTGTAGAAACACGATTTACATGTAATTACAAATTGTATGAAAATTCTTTCTTTTTTTTGGGTGTTCGACAAATGTAATGTGCTAATTCATCAAAATCAAAAGATGCCACTCCCAGTTGGGATTTATCAGTTTGAAGGTTTTTCTCTTGGAAGTTACGTTAAAACATTTTAATTTTCGTTTTAAGTTGATATCTGGCGTCTTTGTTTATTTTCTTTTGTATCACATTTTCATGTTCTTGCATCTTAATTTATATAATTTGTGTGTATTTTGTTTATTAAAGAAATGATTCCTGGAAATTTGAATATACACAGCTTTTACAACGGGTTGTTCCTATGTAAAAAAAACATTAGACATAAAGGGCAAACGTTTTGTAAAATATGTACAGATTCAAGCTTGGAAGAATTATTTCGATTCTAATTGGACAAAAAAGTACATTTTTAAGACAAACAATCAAAGTTTAAGGCAAATATTGCTGTTCCGCCATAGTTTATAATGATTTTATTTGTTCAAATAATAACAAAAAGGATAAGACACAAGTGAAATCTCACTTATGAAGTCTTCTCCCAAGTACAATAATTTACAATAACAATAAAAATACATAGATAGCATGCATAATATATATATATATTCTATATAATTCCGCCATATGAACATACCATAATAATCTGGCTGAAAAAAAAACAAAAAAACAAAACAAAACAAAAAAACAAAACAAAAACAAAAAACAAAAAAAAAACTGCAGGTTAAATTCTAAAGAGTTATCAATCCCAATTTTTTATTTTGAAATAAAAGCAATATTCCTATCATTTGAAATTAACTGTGTGTTGATTGTTTCTGGGGTGTTTTAATTAGAAGATGGTTGAATATTTAATGTTTTTCGCTTTGAAAAATAAATTTGATGGTACTTTTGTATCAAATATGTTTATGTGGACTTGAAAGTATTAACAATACAAACCACTTACTGTAGAAATTAGAATCTTTATAGTCACATTTATTTAGTTCTATATGTATGCTTACTTGTGAGGATAATGGAAAAGCCGTGAGTATATACAGCGATTTTATCACATGTTTGGACATAAGCGTTTTAGACACGGCATATAAAAATCGGTATCCTACTGCCATTAAAACTTATGAATAATTAAAAATAATGAAAAAATTGTTTTCTTCAATTCTTCATTGTTCAAAATGTGCAAGAAGTGTTTCTTTTTTTATATTTATACAAATCTTTAGCCAAAATGCACTGTTTTTCTCAAAGAAGATTTAGTTCACAATACGAAAGTCTTGAGTGTTGTAATTGTTCTCTTTTGTTTTGCGGATATGAAGTGTCGTATAGGCTTATGTCTTCTGGTGTTTTCGTTTTTGCTCTGTATCTGGACTTAGATTGATGTGATCTTATGCTTATGTTCCTCTGGTATTTTACTGACGTTGTCTCGTAACTTCTGCTGAAGTCCAAAAAAATATATATGGTAAACGAAGCCATCTTTTAGAGAACTAGCTAAGGTATTGAAGTTTGCACAAGTAACATACTTTTCTGTTCCCATTTTGTAATGTAGAATGGTGAATCAATCTTAAGGTGTCTGCAGGGTATTAATTTCCTTTATAAAATTTTGTGAACTTTGTAAAGGCATGATTGTATTCTTGTTCAAAATGTAAGATAAAATTTGAGGATCACCGTGCATTTTAGCACAAAAACTGAAATTAAAATTTCAGGATTATACGTAGTAATGATAATTGAAAATGATTTTATGAGAGGATAGCATGAAAAATTTATTATAGATTTTGTTCACACTTTGCATGTGTTTTTAAATCATTATCTAGTTTACATATACAAAATAAAAATTAGAGGACACTGTGGAAATAAGAGAGATAAATTGCGACATGTTAATTTCTCTAGTGATATCAATGTTAATTGTTTAATCAAATTATCTCTCTGGCATAATTTCTCTGCTCTGTAAATCCAGTGACAGGTTTTCAGCTTGTGTGTTTTAGTTCACGTTTGTGTAATAAAAATGTTGCAAAAGTGATAATATTTTGGAACTTTCTTTACATTTTAAATAACTATTTTGCTAAATTTCTTAATAAGAGAAACCTTAATGAATCAGTATCAGACAAAATGGCGGAATAATACCACTGAGACACCTTATATACAGTTATCATTTTCACGATTATCTATTGCCTTGATAATACCAAGAAAATGTTTCATCAAGTCTATACAATTTAATATACAGTATCTGCATGTTGGCATACGAAGTCCTAAAAGAATGAAAAAGACAGCTATGCAAAAGAAGAAAAAAAGAGAAAATTAAACATCTATCTTATCAGCTACGTCAAATAAATGATATCTAGTTCCGTAATTTTTGTGCACGCTTTGATAAATATACTTACTGTATGGCAAACTTTTCATCTCCAACTGTACATGCATACATTCTTTAATTAGATCCGTCATAATTCTGTGACACACTTTCGTTTTGTTCTTGTTATCATCTTTTCCTACAAAGGATCAACATGCGCCATGAAAGAAGTTGCAGCCGTTGATTTCTGACATTTTGTCAGATTTGCGGACTGCTATGTCTTTTTTCCATATCATGAAATGTAAAATATTTTGTCCATGAACACCAACTTTTCATGTTACTTTCAAAAAGCAAGTATCTTTAGGGAATTTTGATCAAAATTGTAAGAAACTGAAATTTTTATTTCAGTCTTTTTTAAAATTAAAAAATTTCTATAGAAAGCCAAAGAAAAATCTAGAAATGGACATTTCCCGCCACATTTTTCATTGCCTTTATCCAAAATCAAGCGCATGAACTTGTTTTTTCTTGTTTATTGCCAAATTTTCAATAGATCCTACATATGAGATTTTTGATTCGTGTTCCCTCCGGAAACAATCTATTATAAAATTAAAAAAATCAAACATCAATACCTTGAGAGGGAATCACTAATTAATGAACACTGTTGAGCTAAGGCTGATTTATATTTATTCAGTCTGTAGCTCTTAAGTTTAAATGTTTTTCGTCGATTGAATTTATTTAAATAACTGTCATGTACGACAAATAATTAGTACACTTCCATTTCATAAATAGTGTGTTTTATATGGTGATACATTTTTATTTCAATAGATCAGGAATCCAGTTATCTGTCTTACTGGTATTTAAGGAGATCGTTTCCGCCTTCAATTACAAGAGAGTTCCTATCTCGAAAGTCCCGTATTCAGAACACTGTCATAAAATTCTCATTGCTCTCGTTCAAAGATGGCAACTACCATAAAGTTGGTCTCGAAAACTATCTTGATTTACATGTACCTACAACATACATTAATTTCGCTTAGGCCAATATTTTTTATAATCTGCTTTACGAGACTCTTGATCTTGACAAGTGGGTCGGGGGACGAAATGAAAATAGAAAATAAAAGGTCGAAAATAATATAGCTGGCAAAAAAAAAAAACAGATATAATAAAATGTTGGCCTTAAAAGATAGAACATGATGTTGCAACATTATGTTACTTAGATACAAGTAGATGTTTTTTTTTTTATCACAAGAAATTATAAATTTAACATACAAGGTAAAACATGGTACACTATTTTACCTTGTAAATGATGTCTTCAGGGTACAACATTTATTACTAACAAAATATAATTAAAAAAATAGCAGTAAACCCATTATTTATTGTCATAGGAAGTCAGTCAAAAGACATGCGGTGTGGCATAATTTTGGGTCCGGGTCCACTACGGGTCCGGCCGGATACAAAATGTTAACATTATGTATCCGGCTTCCTACTATAATTTTAGGTCCGGGGGTCAGTTATGGTCTCGGAAATTAGATTTTTGCTAAAAAATGTGTTTTTTGACAATTATTTCAAATCAATTTGACGAAATATTTGACTGTTTCAAAGAATGGTTTCAATATTTCTAGTAACCCAACCATTTCCCGAGCTTGAAAATAAAAAAAAACATAACTAACTATCTTGCTTTAGTATGTTTTCAAAAATTATTTGTTCATTTAAAGTAATTTGATATCTCTTCACATTATTTCGATAATTTAATTAATCTAACTATTTTTATTTTATACTAATAAATTGACCAAAAACTATTGCAAACTCGGTCCCGTGAAGGGAAATAAGCCGTGTATTTTGTTATTTGTTTACATTTACCTGGATAAACAGGTCAAAAGTGAAACTTTATGATCAAAATTAATTCATTCCATTATTTTATTCATTCAACAGTGTTTATTTATTTATTCGTTATTTCTATTTTAATTTTGTTTTGTTCTTCCCTTTTTTATCATGAACACGTATATATATTAACATTATTTTTATAACTATTAATTGTTTAATTACCTTTATCATATTTATTTATTTGTTTATTATTTACTTATCTACTTTTTTAATTATTGTTTGTAGGGTAGATAATTCTCTGTTCTAGACCCGGAGGCTCCGACTCTTTATTTTTTACTACCGTGTTACAGTCTCTGATTCAAACCCTTATTAATGTCCCTTTTGCCTTCATTTTCCCTCTCTCAGAAAAACTTCTCGGTAGTTATATGAAATCAAATGCACAGAATCACTTCACGCCGGGACTAATATATTGACGGGATTTGTAACTCTATAACAAACCAGTTTAGTCAATATATTATTCCCAGCTTCAAGTGAAAGCTATATGGATGAATTTGAAAAAATGGCACCATGCATATTTTGTTATCTAGACTGAGAAATATAAAAGTTTTGAAACAAAGCATGCCAATGTAAAATTTCAAGGAGATATCTTTATAAGTTAAAAAGTTATGCTCGAAAAACATGCCAAAAATGTCTGGATTGCTACACTTTTTGTGGCATTTTTGTTTAACATTATACCTTTTTTAAATACATATGAAATAGAAAATAATGATATCTGTTAAAAAGTAAGACTTTTCACTTAAAGTTTAACATCTTGAGTTAGGAATTTAGTGATGGAGAGACAGAGGCGAAAACAATATCCCAGATCTTTCTTAAGAAAATGCGGGAAAAATATAACACAACGAAAAATACTCAAGCCGTTCAACTGCCAAAATACAACAATTATTTTTTTCCTTGTTTTTTTAAAATGTGTATATTTTTATTGCACAATAAACATTTTACTCTCTTAAAAGTAATTGTTCCTTTTGAATAAAAGTTTTACAAGTTTTACATAACTAATTACTTAATGACTTGTCCAATCATTCTAAAACATTCCACCGGAATGTAAATCATTTTATTACGTAATTATGCTATTATTTTATGATTTTTGTTTATGGGATCTTTTACTATATCAGATATGTCAGTAATGATACCATTTTTGTTGTGCTATTTTATACCTGGTAAGCTGGTTTGGAAGAGACGAGTAAACGAAAGCTTTTGATGTTTTGGTCTTGACAAAATTATTTTTATCTTTTCATAGTAGTCAGTAATATCTAGCGTTTATAAGTCTTTAATCTATAATTTTTGCCCCGGACCCAAAATATGTCAGTAATGATACCATTTTTGTTGTGCTATTTTATACCTGGTAAGCTGGTTTGGAAGAGACGAGTAAACGAAAGCTTTTGATGTTTTGGTCTTGACAAAATTATTTTTATCTTTTCATAGTAGTCAGTAATATCTAGCGTTTATAAGTCTTTAATCTATAATTTTTGCCCCGGACCCAAAATGTTAACATTCTGTATCCGGCCGGATACATAAACTGGGCGGACCCAAACTTATACGGGCGGATACAGAATAATAGATACCCGGACCCAAAATGTTAACATTCTGTATCCGGCCGGATACGTAAATTGGGCGGATCCAGAATTATAAGACAGCGGCCATCCACTATCCCCTAACCAAATATCATGGATCTAAGTAACAAAATACCGAAGGTGGTTTGAATTTAATTTCTACATATAATTATTTCGATAACTTCACATAAAATCAAAAAATTTTGAAATCCATACACCAAAATGTATATAAAAGATGATAGAGAACAAATTACCAATAGAGTCTAAAGAGAAAAGTCAAAATCAGCTAAAATCAAGTGTAATATGAAAAAAAAATCAGCTAAAGTGTAATATGAAAAAAGCCGTTTACTACTAAATTCAAAACAAACATTTTTTTTTAATTCTAAACCGTTTCATTACATTCAAATCAAGCTTATTTTTTTCCTAACAAACCTTAAGCCAGCTCTTTAAATTACTAGTCAGCAAAAGAAACGATACACGAAAATTTCATCAATAATAATATCATACTTTCTGACGGATATAAATTACTCATAGTTACATTTTTTTAAATTGTATACTTTCACATGTGAGAAGTGAAATTATGCCCTAAATGTCTCTTGAAATTCTTGAACCAAATACGGTCAAGGTCAAAGTCATTATACGGAACCAATGAAGCGTCTGTATCCGCCCTTTAACATTTACAGAATCCTAACACTTTCGAACAGATTGATTTAAAATTTCGTCGCTATGGCAACCGTTTATTCCATGAACCTAATTTTCACGTATTCATATTGCTTTGTATTGCGTGGGGTATCGAAAGAACAGATTGTTTTCTACTTTTTTTATTATGTCGATTACTTAGTACCTGGTGCAATGTCCAGGAAACTGTTATCAAACATTTTAAATCATCAATCTAAAAGGGGCGAACTCGATTTTCGGGCAAAAAGAAACTATAATATTTCGGATTTCTACCGTATCCATTCTGAATTAATTAAAAAATAATTAAATGCTTTTTTTCTTTGTTTCTTAGTGTGCCTGATTTTTCCATTGTCCATGGATTGTTCGTTCTTTTGATTGACGGTTCGGTTCTAACTTACTTTGCATTGAATCCATAAATATTCTTCAATAGCAAATGTATATTGCTGGATATAAAACTATTTGTAAAATTAACTGTGTATCGTTTTGTGTATAGTGTACACAGATATTAATTAGGGCCCCGCCATGAAATGGCTGCGCCCTATAGTAATCAGCTTGTCCGTCCGTCTGTCTATCCGTCCGTCTGTCTATCCGTCTGTCTGTCCGTCTGTCTATCCGTCCGTCTGTCTATCCGTCTGTCTGTCCGTCAGCGTTTTCTATGTCGTACAATAACTCAAAATTGCCTTCACCGAGATATATGATTTTTTTACTCAAAAAGGAAGCTCTCTTTCGTTTTTGAGGAAAATCAGAAAATGATTTTGGAAAAAAAACTTTGTTTTTATATGAAAAAGTGGATATTTTAAGAATTAGCTCTATGTCGTAGGTTGAAAAAAGCTAAGAAACGGCATATCACAGATTTTGCTGATATTCATTGCTTAGGTTAATATGAACATATGAATCACAAAATTAATGCTAATGTATTATTATTGGCCCCTGTCTCCATGGTAACCATGGCGTCCATTTTTTGTCATTTCAAAAACCCTAATAATAGGCATTCTCCAAACCTAAATATTTCAAGGAGTATCAGTACATATCACATATATTTTTGTACAGGGTTAATTTGGAGCATTTTAACCAATCTCCAAAACAATTCTAAAAATTTACGTGTGAATCAGAACGAGGCTAACAAAGATTTTAAGAAATTGGCGTCTTTTCGGTGCAAATTTTGACAATATTTATACCAATTTGGTCAATTTTCCGCCTCAATTTTTAGTAAAAGCACCATTTGTATGTACTAGTTAGGACTATTGTCTCGTAAAGATAAGCGAGTCATTCAAACTAGATAAAAATCTCAGTAGGGTTAGAATTAGTGTCTTAGAAAATTAATGTTAAAGTTGGTTACCACGGAAACAGGGCAAAAATGGCAATTTCTGTAGAATACTGTATATGTATGAGAATCGTGTTTGAAGGGCATTAGATCAAATCACTTTGCATTATATCTCAGATGAAACATCCTTCATACTTTTTATAACCTTGAAGACAAGGTAAATGACTTTGAAATCATTCCGAGGTAATCGCATGTTGAACTGATTCTTTAAGGTGTATTGGACGAAGAGTTTTAATATCTAGGGCCAAGTAAGTGTAAATTGCATTGTTATAATTGAAAATTATGATAGCCGGCCGCGAAATCAAAATTTCGATTTGTCAAGAAGAGGACTAAGTCGTATTGGGCTAGTAAACCGTATAGGATCAGTAAATCAGTAAGTGGTTAGTAAGTCCATATTGGGCTAGCTTGTCCGTGTTTATCACATAAACAATCTTTTACTCGATCTAAACATCTAGTATTGAATGGGAAATTGTGAAAGTAAAACGTATACCAAACTTTAAGTTAAATTAGTTGGCCAAATAAATAAGGGTACTCAACAAATATTATTATATTGAGTTATTTAATAAGTATTTACCTTTAACCAATGAACAAATTCAAGCTGTTGCAAATTTGTCTGAAATTCAATATTCCGAATGTGCTTTTGTAATTGAATATTTTTGTATCTGTATGGTAAAATATTTCCATATAACGTTAATTTAGGAAGTTCGTATTATTCCTGGTAAACTGGTTTCCAGGTAATGTTTGTCATTGGCTTGTTGTTGTCTTCTTATAAAATTTTGGTTTCTTGATTTTAGGGTTATCGGATGTGGTTTATTCACTTTTTTCCTTTTTGGGGCAATTTAGGCCATACAGCTCATTAAAATTACTGCAGTTGGAGTTAACATATGTGTTATGGTCTCATGTTCATTTACTCCATATCCTCACGTATTTTGGTATACTCATTGTGTTGAAGACCGTACAGTGACCTTACATGCTTTGTTTTGGGTCATTAATAACTTAGAAATGGGATGTTGTCTCCTTGACATTTGCCCAATTTCCTTTCTTTTTCATAGACAGAGTTCTCGTAATACTTGTTTAGTCGAGTTGACTTACGAAACAACGGCAGTAGAATACCGAAGGAACAAAGCACAAGATTACACAAATCAAAGTCCAGAGACAAGGCAAAAGCAAGAACACCAAAAGACGGAAGACCAAAGACACCACATGCCCACAAAACACACGAACGTTACATATACAACACAAAAAACTAAAGCACTAACAGTGTGAACTCTCAATAAACAAGAGTAACATCAGGTGCCCCGGAAGGGTAAGCATGTCCTGCTCTGCACACAGCACCCGTCACACGGTCAGTGAGGTATATGTTTTGAAAGATCTGTTAGGTAACTGATTGGTTATTGTCATTTTCTAACCCTTAGACAAAACCAACTAAAACCATGGTACGTGTAACTTCTCTAACCCTCAAACAGGTGAAATTTTGAAAAGCTTTTGTAATCATTTTAGTATTCAAACGTGGACAAGGACAGATCGGTATCACAGACATCACTAACAAAGACAAAACTAAAATTTAACAAGACAACACAAAAAACTAAAGCACTGACAGTGTGAACTCCCATAAAAACCGAGAGCGACATCAGGTGGTCCGGAAGGGTAAGCATGTCCTGCTCTGTGCACAGCACCCGTCACACTGTCAGTTGGTCAATCCAGGGTAAAGTCAAAACCGGTAATGTCAAATCCGGGAAGACGCGAATTTAGCTGAAAATGTCAGTTTTTATTTGTGACACTGACATTTCATATCTATCTATGATTTCGTGGTGACGGCCATAGAATTTCTGAAGGGACGAAAGTAACAAAGGCTGAACATATCCCTGACTCAGCAGTTTTTGTGACAGTGCTTTTGCTCTTTCCACAAAGTCACTGTATGTACTGCACGCTCTACAGTAACGTATTAATTGTGAAATATATACTCCATATGCTGGGGATGCAGGTATATTGCTGCAGAGAAAGGGAAAGTTCACAATTGGAAAGTCAAAATCATCACGTTTGTCATATAATCTAGATTTCAGACGTCCATGTTCGTCAATGTACAACAAAAGGTCAAGGTATGAAGCAGAATCGGGTGTATCGGTTGGCTCTTTAATTTCAAGTTCACTGGGGTAGATACGATGTAATATAAAAGTACATCGTCTATATATCTGAAGCTGAAATTAAAAGTTTGGGCAGGCTGTTTTTGTTTCTGTTGTATAAGCCCTTGTAAAAACTTTGCTTCATACGAAAAAAGGAGAAGGTCAGCTAAAAGTGGCGCACAATTTGTTCCCATAGGAATCCCTATTGTCTGTTGAAAAACACGGCCTCCACATTCAACAAAAATGTTGTCGATCAAAAATTCAAGCATCTTAATCACGTCATTTTCACTGTATTTCTTGTTTGACTCAGTGTGGTTCTTTACAAAATATGTTTTATCTTTTCCTATTACCAGATAGGAATACCTGCGTTCTCCGGTTTTTGTACAGAAACATTGATGTATTAGATCGGAAATTACTGTTTTAAGTTTATTATGGGGAAGAGTTGTATAAAGGGTAGAAAAATCAAAAGTTTGAATGCTATTGAAATTAAGGTTTAGTCCTATTACAGTATTCTATAGCCCAGTTTCACTCGGACAAAATAAATTGTCATGACCCCACAACGATAAACGAATAACAATGCCAAAAGGCAGAAAATCAAAAATCAAAATTCAAATTCGCAAAACATAGCAATTGTAAAGCACCACAAATAAAAACAGCATGAAGGAGATAAAGCAATTTAACAATAAATGAACATAAACGCCTGAACTAAAGCCGTAGTAGGACAAATCCACAAAAACTGGGAAACAGTTTCATCAGATGCTCCTGAAGGGTAAGCATGGTCTGATCCATGCGTTGCGCCGTTCACACAGCCAATGAAAAGTCTAGTGTTAATGTAGATCGACACTAATACAGGGTACATTCGATTCGCACTTATTGCGAGATACGAATCGGATACGCAATTGGTTTGATTTCAAGCCAGTAGATTCTTTTCTTGTCATCTTCATTGGGACGTCATAATAAATTGACAAATATCACACGTCATACTTTGTTCACTTTCTTGCGAGTAAGCTCCCGTAAATATGTTCCGTTTCGTAAACAACATGAAATATTATACAATTACCACCCTAGATAGTGTGTGACCCAGCGGTTTCTCTCCCCGAGATAATAAGGTCACCCGAGAGCTTGCTCGAGGGTGACCTTAATTTCGAGGGGAGAGAAACCGCTGGGTCACACACTATCTAGGGTGGTAAATGTTATATTATATCATATCGAATTTTCTTGTACCGGTTGACCTTCCTATGCGACCCAACGCTAACCGGTTGACCCAGCGAAATCTCAAATGTCATGTGACATGATTTGAACAAATCAGATTATAGATATTTAAATGAGTATATAATATCACTCTTTATCAAATGGTGACATAGATTTTTTCAGGTCAATCGTCAGCTTAAGTGTATCCTTCTGAAATTTTATAAAGAAGAAAAAATATATCTGATACTTATTTTATACGTTTTTAAACGTTTAGATTTTATCTGCACTGATGAGACATAAGTTGTCGAAATGCGCATATGCAGAAAGTAAATTCACAGTAACTTCGGTATTTAGTTATTTATATGAAAGCTAAACAGTTAGTATTTTCTCAGAATTCTCTATATATTCTTTTGTAAATCATGTTGCTGAAAAAAAAATCCGATTTTTGCTTGATTTTTAAAGCCTGATGAAAGAAAAATATGATCGGCGACCATTCTAAGAATTAAACCATTGTTGTGACGTAATTCTATTGTATTAACTGTGGATTCTTTTTAAAGAATCAACGGCATCCCCTCTATTGTTTTCTCCAATTTAAAGATAATAAACGTCCCGAGGGAAATGTATGTTAACTACTTTTCAATGCGACATGTTTGTTCGATAAAGCGAATTTTTTTCCGAATCGAGTGTTGAGATAGATATCTTCGTTAAGCACGAAGGGGGTGCTAGGTTTTCACCCGGTTCGGGAAATGTTTTGGCCTGCATGCTAGGAAAATTTGTTGTTTGTTGAGCAAGTTTTTTTTTAATAACCAGCCTGAGGGCGCGATTATTTTTTAACCAAGGTGCTGGTGTTAGAAAATTTTTATAGCATAGATCGTGCCAGAAATTTTCGAAAAAATCCCAGCCCCACCCCTGAAAATCAAATGGTCCGTGCCTTACTGGCTACAGTAATGTTTATATTGTAGACGCTGGCAATATTGTAATTTCTATTTTTCAAGTACACATAGATTCAAAAAATACGCGGAAATGTTCTATTTAATTTCGATCTTTTCTTAAAAAATCACTTAATATCTTGTTCCTTCGGTATTCTGCTGCCGTTGTCTTAAGTTACAAACATGTGTTGTTGGAGTAATGGAGAAAACCCCGTTTTTGTGCTTTCTTACACTATATTCCGATTTTTTTGTATTAACTTAGTTAACTTTAAAATATTTTTTATGAAGTCTGTACATCTACATCTACATCTACTTCGGAAAGAGTTCAATATGACACCTCTTTGACGTAATAAACAACGAAATACCTGACGGAGGTGCCAAAAGGAACTCTTGCTTCTGTGTCCATTGAAAAGGTTGTTGTAATGTGGAACTTTATAATAAGAAAATTAATAGACGTTTCAAATACGTACAAAACAGTGAATAGTCATTTGGGGGGATAAAGATTCTATAGTATATATAATTAAGGTCTTTTCCACTACAGTGGAAAGACCTTATTGGAATTCTTATGATTATTATTATTCTTTCTTTTTCCTCTGCCATCAATGTTGGCAAAGTGCTTTGACCAATCATAACCAAACTTGGTACACTTAACAAGCATTGGTCGGGCTCGACTCAGGTCACCCTGTGAACCGATTCTATTTTTAGTAACAGAGTAATCTCCCCGAATACGGTTTATCTTGTTATCAGATATTATGAGTAAAAAACTGTAAAATAACTTTCAAAAATCGTTATGAGATTTCTACTAGGATAGTCAGTAGTTAAGATTATCAGGGGACGAGAAAGCACAAACAACCTGAAGCCTAAAAGAATCTCCAAAATTTGCATTGCACAGGACAATGAATAAAGGAGATACTCGTAAATTTTACGAAATTTCTAAACCGTAGAATATAACTGTAGGAAGTCTTTGAACCGATGTTTTAGACATCTTTATCTAAGCCTTGCTTAATGTAAATACAGAGTAAGTCGAGTAATGTAAATACGGAGAATTATGGTCACCAGATAATGACATGCACAGTTACAGACCTGCATCGGTTCCACAACTCTTATAAATATTATTATGTTATGTCTATTTTGACTTTCATTAACAAAAAACGTAAACACGAATTCTTCTATAACAAAGCGGGACGAAGAACAACAACAAAAGCTTTGTTCCATTGCTTTGTTCTACCATGTATTTGTAGAGACTTTGTTTCATGTGCATTTACTCCAGATCCATTTATTGTAAACTTTTGCCGAACGCAACTTAAAATCCAAAAAGTTGAATAAATGAACGTTTCATATTAAAATCAAGTAGTTTTTCACCAGAAGCCACAATTTGTCACCTGTACCGTCCAGTTATCACATCTTCTGCCCATGGTATTTTTTAAAAATATTTTAGGGTCTCTAGAGGAAGCAAAACAGGGAATCACTATCGCGAATGTTCTATTTGTCTAAACTCAAAAGTAGGATAATTAGGAATTTTATAGCTTATAGAAAAAAGAAGGAAAACGGGGATAGTGTCAAAGAGACAACGACCCAATGGGGAGTAATAACAACTCAAAGCCACCATAAGATCTTCAATGAACGGTGAGGAAACCCCACAACCAACGGCAGGTCGGAGTCTGCCCCTAAATAAAGAGTAATCAAGTTCAGCGAAATAAACATCATCCTAGACTACCATAGACTCCTAGACTCTTTATGTTTCTTTCTTGCATAGAAACCTAAAAGTCTGGTTTGTCTACCAAGTTTTAAGTTTTCTGAAATTAATTTATGTCCTATAACAACTCATCCAGAAGTGGTATTCATCCAGTTGTAGTAATAATACAGGATACATATGAACAAATTTATAGTACACAATATGCTAATTTCGACAAACATTGTTTCATAATTTGTTTGTTTGTGTGAGGTTTAAAACCACTCCCAGTAATATTTCAGCTGTATCGTGGCGATTGGTTAAAGTGATGGAGAAAGTCGGTGTACCCGGAGAGAACCACTTACTTATGGCGGGTAACTGATATACCTTATCAGATGTACTTGCAAGTCGAGCACATCCTTTATTACAAATGGGGGCTCGAACTCACAACACAGAGGTGATAAACTACGGTGATTGTATAGGTTAAGTAACCACCTAAACCACTCAACCACCTAGGTCCCACAAATGTTTTACAAATAATACTCAAGGCAAAAAAAAACATGTTACATCACCATATCACTTATCCTTTATAGTACCTAAGATTTCGGTTCTAGCATAAACGTTTTTGTTTGTGAAATGGAAATATGTTGACTTTTGTGAAACAACGGCTGTAGAATACCGAAGGAACAAAGGAGTGGTATTTACAAAAATCGAAATTCAAAGAAATGGCCAAAACGAGAACACAGAAAACAATGACATTAGACAGCTCCAAAGCACAGAAATTTCCATGAAACTGAGAGTGAAATCAGGTACTCCTGCAGTGAGGTGAGCAGTATCGCCATCATTCATAGGTTTGTCCTTGTCATATTCTTTGGCTCAACTTTAAGATCATTTGAAATTTATTAATGCATTCATCCATATTTTAAACTGTAAACTAAGCAATAGTTGTTTTTTACACTTGCTTTTAAATGTGACATATGAAAGTAGAGGAAAAAAGTCATTAAAAAGTACATCATGTGATGTTTTTAAACGCGTCATGGAAATCTTCCACGCAGCTAACAGAGTAGTTGGTGTTTTTATTAATCCACAGGCCGCAGAAGAGTTCCACTGAACTGCGACCAAATAGCATGCACGGTTTCAGGTACGCTTCTGATGTGCCAAATCCACACTTTATCTCCTGCTTCAAGAAGTACTGGTCTTGTGATCGTTGCAACGTCACCATAAGTCCACCCCTGTCCGACAATTTCACCGTCTTTTACCAGTCCAACATGGACAGTGTTTCCAGGTGATGATCCCACATGTGTATTGAAGAGGTAAATTCCTATAAAATTAACAGTGGAATATTTTGAACAGATAAGGAAGGGTATTTACCCAAAATACAAGTCGCGGGTCGGTAAAATTTCCCGAGCATGAAAGGCGAGGGAAATTTAGACCCAAGACTTGTCAGCCCGACGTTCATGATCTATCTGTTTAATTTCACCGAATGTCTCTATCATTAAAGCGCAGGACAAATACCACGGAAAAAAATACAACGGCTATTAACCAATCAGAATGCAGCTTAGTTACATAAGGTGTAGTTATGAGAGAAATTACAATAACTACAGCAATACGTGTGCAGAGATACAGAAGTCCATCTTTCAATAGGATTGATTTTTGATTTGAAGATTGTGTTAACTACTAATGTAACATGATTATAATATACTCCCAAATGGCGTTTCATGGGAAATGCTCAATTTGAAATTGCCTAAAGCCATATTAATTTACTATCCATTCAGATCACACAACTCACCCCTGAATGAACTGTGATGATTGGTCATTACATTCAATCAGAATTATTGAAATTTCATATAATTTGATATATCGTTTACAAAATAGTAATGAAATCATTTAACGTATTTGATACATTAAACTGAATGAAAGTAACACTAAAATATAATCTTTAAGATTTAGACATGTTAAAATGAAAAGTGAAAAGCTAGTATACCTTTAACAGGGGCTGTAAATATTCCAGTATGTTCGTCATATCTGTTCCCAAAATTCCTTGTGACCTGGTCAAAAACAATTATTCGCTTGTAGGTGACGCTTGTTGTTGTCGTTTTTACAGCATGGAAGAGTATTGGTCCTTCTAAAATGAAGTAAAGTTACAACTCATTCTAATTTTTTGAAACAACATTTTCATAAAGTTAGCGAACAACCCATACATGTATATAACACCAGATCAATTCAATTCAATTTTGTTGTTCCAAAAATCGAGGCTTATTTAGGGGGGTCTCAATATCCCATATCCCGGTAAGTCTGGACTAAAATATCCCTTTGAAAATTGAAGGTATCCCATTAATTATTGAAATATCCCGTTTTCCATAGTCAAAATATCCCATATCCCAGTACTTTTTGTCCCAAATATCCCGTATCCCATTAAGAAAAGTAGTAAATATCCTGTATCCCAATATACCCTAAACAAGCCTCAAAATCATAGGAGTAGACTCTACATCTTTCTATTTTACTGCTAATACCGACTGGAATACCCCTCCAAACTAAATTAAAGCTTCTGATAATCATGAACTTTAAAAACCGACTTAACGCAATTCTTGAAAACACGTTAATTTACATAAATCTAAATATTATTGAGCAATTAAAAAGTATGCCATGTTGATCAGTACCATTTTAATATATATCTTTTTTTAAGTTATCATCATGTCAGGACCCCGTTGGAAATGAGCGTTCACGCTTTCATGGGCTATCCTTGGAATGTCACATTTATGAAAGCTACAAAGTAGCGTTAATAACCAAAATGTGCAAAATTTCACGGGACTTTACAAAAACCATATTTCAAGTCGATATGTTAACATACTGTA
The DNA here is from genome assembly GCA_002080025.1 of Modiolus philippinarum. Taxonomy (NCBI): domain Eukaryota; kingdom Metazoa; phylum Mollusca; class Bivalvia; order Mytilida; family Modiolidae; genus Modiolus; species Modiolus philippinarum. The sequence goes on from MJUU01026505.1 coordinate 32,085, forward strand.
GTTAACGTTTAACACTGAGGGCAAAAAAATATTAAGCGTTTAAATGGATAAAACCAGAGGGATCCGAACAATTTACAGAAATAGCGAACATTCTTAACTTGTGGCCTATTTTTGCCTTTTTGATTTTATTTATACATGTTAACTTTGCCTTTGCGCAACATGTTTTAGATCCATTTATATATATTTCAAATGTTAGAAGTAAAGTTTAAAATAGAAAAAAGGTTAAAAAACACACATATGAAATTACCGAATCTGCAGTAAATATGAGTTATGTAGATGTGCTGTTCGAAAACTTATGTCTCGTCAGTGCAGATGCATTCAAAACATTTGAAAAAAACACATTTCAAAACGTTTCAAGATTTATAGGTTAGTATTAGATAAATGTACAAATCGGTTAAGAATTTTGCGCGAGGGAATAAACCCTTTCACGATAATTGCGTTCATACGAATAAAAAACAGTTCCCGCAAAATGACGTCGAGGACAATTAATCAAAAAGTTACGTATATTATGACGTTGCATTTTACCAACTCAAAGGCATATGAACGTAACTGCAAAATTCAGGACCACAGTTATCGTGAAAGGTTGTATTACTACTCAAATATATTCGATTTCTTAAATTTGAATACTTTAAATTTTCAGAAAAACGGTTTAAATAGACCATATGCAAATTGAGTTACCGAATTTGACGTCGCGTTTTACGCAGTTTTGCAAAGGGTCGCATTCTAGACCGGAGCGTTTCATTTTTTTTCTCTTTTGTAACGTAAATCTTCGAATCAACAAAGTTAAGATTATATACGTACGCTGAGCTGGAACACTCCTTTTATGTTTGAATTCGTTGCTTTCCTCTTTTTGTTTCAAAGCTTCAATTTTAGTCCAGAGTTCTTTGTTCTCTTTCCGGAGTTCTTTTACGTCATATTTCAATGATTTTAGCTCTTTGATAACAAACCCGAAGTCTTCCGACTGACAGATCTGTATAAACATCAAGAAAAATAAGATTTTCATTCTTTTCGAGGTCAAGACAGCACAATCAGAATGCTTATTCATACCAATGGACAAATTTAATAAATACGCATAATATACATTTTAAATAAATAAACATGGATCGGAAATCCTCACACCGACATGTGTAGTGAAAACAGGAAAGGCTACCAAGGACCAACATAAACAACATTAAAACCTAAAACAGTATGGAGTATGGACAGTCCTGGTTATGATACTGTAAAAGGCGATATTTTCGAGTGGTTTTGATTCTTAAACATTTTTGCAATGTTTTATTCTCGCGATTCTTGCCTTTTGTTACGTTTTCAATAAAAGCAGATTTACGTGAGAGGAAATTTTCGCGAATATGTGCCAGTCTCGAAATAAGCAAACATAATTCCCTCGCGAAGATTTCCCCTTTTACAGTACTTTTGATGTGATTAAGAGGTCGATGTTAATTGACAATCAATCATTAACCTCTATAGAATTACCTTTGACAATAAATAAGCTTCAAAATAAACCCAAATTGCATGAAGCTTGGTACAGGCTAAGTAGTTAAGTAGAGTCAAAACTACATGTTGTATTTATTAATACCAACACATTTCCTTTGTCAACTCTTTTTGCCAATAATGTATCAATACAACAATAATATTTACAGGAAAAACACTTTATTGTGACGTATTAGTGTAGCATAGCGACAGAAAGGTGTAAAATGTACAAAAAAGGAAATGCCTTACACAATGTCTTTGCACCAAAGCTACTAACAATGTCCATCGTTGAAGGCCTAAAAACAATAACTATAACTACGTTGTTTTATTGCATGCTTGATTCTACCATAAATTTGTACTGGCTCTGCCTCATGTGCAGTTATTCTATACCCTTTCATTGTTTATAAGCCATGAAATATGATTTTAGGGAGCATGAGTTAAGTTGAATATTTTAGGGATCGGATCTCGTTAAAAAAAGCATATGGAGCAAATGCTCAAGGCGGGTCGGATTATTAGTTAAATGTATGTTTAATGCTAGCAGGTAGTTTTTCAATGGGAAATACCCCCCCCCCCCCCTTGAAAGAAAAAAAGACAATTTTTTACTATTATGTCATATTTTGTATCGCACATTTATGTAAGTCTAACTGTATTTTGAATATGTATGTTTCCATATTGTCGAGCATTTGCCAACACTCTCCTACATTTCAATCATATCTATCCTTTTATTATTTGCAAATACATTACTTATACGCCTCTCTACGGAAGCCAATATACATGTAGGACCTTTCAAAGATATTTTGAATTCGTTTTAAAGATTTCTAGAATTTTTTTATAACAAATTCTTGAATTCGTTATAACAGATTTTTGACTTTGTTATAACAAAATTAATTCGTTATTACATGTACATATTCGAGAATTAGTTTTAACAAATTTTAAAATTTTTAATAATAAATTTAATTCAAGATTCAAGAATTCGATATAACAAATTCGAGATTTCATTATAACAATTGTGGAATTTGTTATAACGGATTGTAAAACTATGGCATGCCAAAGTACAAAAAGAATGTAAATAAAATCAAGAATTCTGACATTACGTCTAGATACCGTGTTTCTCGTTCGATTTTCTAGTTTTCTCGCTCAAATACCGCTTATCTCAATCATGATCGAGATGAATAGTCTTTTATTGAAAGCTTCTACCCCAACTACGAGATACCGTGTAGCTTGCATTCGTTAAAAAAAAACATAATTCCAGCTGCATGAAACCTAGTAACTTGCTTAAAACCCTCAATTCCGAGTGGCAATGTATGTTTTTCGACCTTGAAATTTCACCGAGATGTTTCCTTATGTTAGCCATGTCAAAACTTTGCGATTAGGTTTCTTATGGAATTGCAGTGTTTAAGCCACTTAAATTTCTCAGCTTCGTACCACTGAGAGCTTGGGGCTAGAAAGAAGAATGAATCGATTAGTAGGAACGTGTATTCCAACATCTAAATCGGGTAAGAATACACATTTTTAGCTTGCATTCAACGTTCGACTTCACATTGAACTTAAGGTGTCTCAGTGGTATTATTCCGCCATTTTTGTCTAATAATTGTTCATTTAGGTTTCATTCATCAAGAAATTTAACAAAATAGTTATTTAAAATGAAAAGAAAGTTCAAATGTATTTAAAATTTGTATTCCTAATCATTTTTATAACATTTTCATTTCCAAAACGTGAGTTTAAACACATGAGCTTTATATCTGTTGCTGGATTTACAAAACACAGAAATTATTCAAGGGAGATAATTTGATAAAATATTTTAACAAAGATATCACTAGACAAATTAACATTTTGCAATTTTTCTCCCTTATATCAACGGCCACCCCTAATTTTTATTTTTTATATGTAAACTACATGTACATAATGATAATTAAACACATGCAAAGTATGAAACAATTCTATAATAGATTTTTCAAACTATCCTCTCATATGATCATTTTTCCTATCATTTCTATGTAAAATCCTGAAATTTTCAATTTCAGATTTTGCGCTTAAATGCACGGTGACCCCCAAATTTTATTTTACATTTTGAACAATAATACAATTATGTTTCTACACAGAAAATTTTACAAAATTCTATAATAGGAAATTAATACCCTGCAGACACCTTAAAATCTTCAAAATGGAGTAAAAATTATGCAGTGTTGTCCGAAACTTTAACAAATTAGACTTTATCAATGATTCAGTTGTTAGGTTTAATAACATCAAATCCCACAAATCACATTAGTGCATGGATGACTCGTGACTAAAAAACAGCATCTAGGTTTTTTTTTCGGGTCAAGAGCTTCAAATCTTGTTCCTTAGCAACAACTAAGACTATAGGTAGCACGGTACTAATTACTTTGCGGGAACCAGTTCAAAAT
>MJUU01026506.1:0-11940 GCA_002080025.1 Modiolus philippinarum
ATAAAAACATAATACATGTAAGCAAGATCTAAAAACAAGGTTTCTACATATAAAAAACATGTAAGTACAAACACATAGAATTAATTAATGATATGTGTAATGTCAATTCCTGGCTTTTAATAGATGCTTGTATTTTACCTAAATGTGTATATAAAAGTAGAACAGGCATTTTCAATTTCAAATGTAATAAAAATGGGTATGCGAAGTAGAAAGAAACATAGTTTACTGATATTTAAGTTGGGTTCAGGTGTCTACAACTGCGCATCTGATAAAAATTGGAATAAACCATTAAAATAATGTCAAAGTGATTTTTCATATGTATTTTCTTTAATTGATTATAAATCAAATTAAATAAGCAACATTTATGCCCTAAGTATGGAAAATATATCCAATACATCAGCAAATAAAAACCGAAGCAAGAACGAGGAAAGGGGAAATTCTAAAATCATAAATCCAAAATCACGGCAATTCACAGCAACACAAATTGAGACAGTATGACAAAGACAAAACAAAGAGAAAAATCACAATTCAATGTTTTTACAAAAATATGATCCGTGAGCCCTACTTTTTATTTCATATTTTCCAAAGTGATTTCTTTAACATAAATTTTCCTCCATTTTCATCAAAATCTATTGTTTTACACATATTAAAAATATTAAAATTATTTTTCTCCCTATATAAACTATATTAAAAAGGTCAAAATCTTGATATTTTTCGGAAATGCCTACTGAAAAAACGAGTTGTGTGACCTATTGATTTTTTAGAAAAATTTTGAAGTGTGTTAAATAAACTTTCAATCACAGAAAAATTAGAAAAAATCTTAAGTCACCCAAACTACCTTAAGTCTCATAATCTATTTATAGATACAACTATAAGAAATGACATGGACATGCACACATTAACTCCTCAAGGTGTGAGACTAGGTGTGTAGACAATGCAAGTGTTTCCTGTCATACATGGTGATTTCAAGATGAAGAACAACAATAAAAGCATTGTTCCATTGCTTGTTTTTGATATGTATTTGTAGAAACTTTTTTAAATCAGACCTGACTCAATGCTAGTCCTAGTCTAATGTAAACAAGTCAGTCACAAATAGTTTCTTATTCTAATCAGTGTTAATTCATACTAAAAAAATCATAAATTTCTTCAACCATTATGTGGTCTTGCCTCATTGATTTGATATTTGGAATGTTCTTTTTTTAATTGTGTGCTTTTTAACCAATATATATACACCAATACATATAATAAGTTCCTTAAAAATTTTTTGTTATTTCTTTGTTTATAAAATAAAAAGATTAAAATTTTCATTGAACTGTTAAATATTCAATTTTACGCAACACAGAATGGGTACCTCTCCCCTTAATGATACATGTGTATTCATGACAAACAATTTATATATGTGTAACAGTTCTTTAAACTGTATATGGTTACTGGTATGAAGCGAATAAAATGAATTGAATTGAACAAGATGACAATCATGTTTGCATTGTTGTATGAATGTTATGCATAATAAAATGAATATTTTACAACCAATCTATATAATTTATATTACACAACAATATATATTTTCTGCACCATAATGATGTGGAAAAATGTGGAATGCAAGACGGAATCATATAAAAGCATGTGTGATATAAAAATTAAACAATTCATATAACAATTACCATTTTCAAATAGTTCCACATAAACATCATGATAACTAAATCAAATGGGGAGATATTAGTGTAGTATCAATTTACTGTGACACATGTTATTGTCCATTGTGTATGACCTTACTGGTCTACTAGTTCCTATTGTGTAACCAATTTAGCAATTCGAGTAAGCTGTACCTAGTATGTTTTTGACCAACTGGTATTGCTAGACTACAACATATATTGGAAAAAAGTTTTTGGTGGATTGCTTTTGTTAACTAATCAACGCAATCAGGATCCTTTTGAATTGTCCAACAATACTATTGTATATCAATCTGTTATGGCCTGGGGAGGTTTTACCTTGATCTGTTGATGAAAATAGGGACTATTAGTTTGCATTTAAAGAAAAAAAGAATGCACTTTTCTAAATTATTAAAATTACATCATTCAAAAATAAATATTGCAATATAAATAAATTTAAAGGGAATTTGAATTAATTGTAATTTTTTCTTTCATTATCTTTTTATAAGGTAATACTTTATCAAGGTAAAACCTCCTCGACATACAATTCATGATAAAGTACATATTAAAATGTCTAAGACTGCAGTTTAACTTATTTTGTAAAATTCAATCATTCAAGATTTGTTATCACATGTAATAGCTGAATTAAGTATTGTTTACATATTTTACCTTTAAATAAGAAATTAATCATGGTTTAAATTAATTGGTTTAAATTTTTACATATATCTATATGCATTCTGGACCTGCCTTAACTTTTCACCTGTCTAAACTGCACGAAATATTGAGCTCAAAAGGAGTTTGGCCTAGACAAGCTTTAAAGTTCTGATGCATGTACATGTGTGTGGTCCAATTTATCAAGGGTGATTGAATTATCTAGTTCAAGTTGCTGACATTCCACGAAGAGGGGCAGAAAAAAACTTTTTCAGAATGTCTGCAGAAATTTTATTCAGCAGTAATTTAGGAGAAACACTTTTGCAGAATGATGCTGTATTTTTTGGGGGACCGTTTAAGATTCATTTTCTGGGGAATTCAGATTTGAAGGTTATTTACTCATGATTCTGGGATCAGTCCCTCAATGTATTGTTTTTTTTTTACCTTTTTCCAAGATTACCTACTTTAAATTCAGATTTAATTATCCTTATGTTTATATGGAACTATATTTAATTGCTATAACTTGGTATCCATTACAGATCTTGGTCGTTCAATCACAACATTTTCTTGATTCAGCGGGTTCACATGACTTGGCATGGGGACCATTTTAGTACTCTTTTTCTCGTCCCCTTTATGCTGGACCTGTGCTACAGCTATATGTAGGCACTGGACCCATTGTTCTATATTCTGCTGTCCTTTAGCTTTGAATGTGTAAGTTTCATCACCAGTAAATATTTCAAATGCTTTAGGAATGTCCCTCATACCCTTACGTACAGCCTTGACACTCTGTATTTTGCTGACTGGCAGTGTCTCTTTTCTCTGTAAATTAAAACTAATATATAAATACAATATTTCCTTCTTTATATGGTACTACCAACAAAGATCAACCTCTGAATAAAGGTACTCACAGAAAAAAATGAATGCACTTATTAAATTATTAACTAAACTGTTATATTTTTAAAGTCTTCACCAATGGAACAATTCAGAAGTTTGTCATTGTTCTGAATGTTTCTGATTGGTTTAAACGTTTTTTACGAGGGCGCTGAGTTTGCACAACATTGTTTACAAGGATGGAAGTTGAATTTCTGAATCAGTCCATTCAAAGGGTAAATGTATTGTTAAAATGAGAATAACTGATCAGATACATTTGTTTTTTGCACATGTACATGTATTAGAAATTGAAACATAGAAAGCAGCCACAACCTGCTAATTTCACCTCGTTGTGCATCTTCGTCTGTATTCATTTCATATGTGTTATTACAAAATATATGCACATGATAAGATTTATATACAAATGAATTTACAATAAAAAATTTCTTGTTTCTTATTTTTTTGTCACCTGCTAAGAATGTTGTAAAAGAGGCATGGACTTAAACCAGTCTCTCATGCATAAAATGTAGGCAACGCACAGCCTCTGAAGTATGTATTCCACCTATCCTTTCAAAATGCATCAAATATGGCTGATACGGCACATGTCAGAAAGCAGAATTGAACTTTTACCACTCTACCTAACTGAATTGCTCATGCGTAAAATGTATCACAGACAACATCTAAAGCATGTATTGCAACTGTCATCCAGAAATGCATCATGCATACCAGTATGGTTGATGTGGGAAATTCCAATATACAGGTGTGGACTTAAACTGTTCTACTTAAGTCATCAATCGGATAGATGAAGGACACAAACATCCTTAGCATGCATTGCAGTTGCCATCCTTAAACACATTATGCATACCAATATGGTTGATTTTGGAAATGTCAGGGGTATCGCATAAGCTCCTGTCACTTCATGAGGTGAGTTAAAAAGACAGATTCAACAATACATGTAATTATGGTTACATAAACAATGCAACCTAAATTTGATTGAAGATGAGTAACATTTCTTTTCTCAATATTAAAAGACAAAAAAAGATGTATCTCCCGAGTAGCAGTTTAGGAAAAACCATTGGAATGATTGTCAGGAGAGTAGCTTAAGTCACTGTTTTTTACCAACCCAATGTGAGCGAAGCGAACGATGGTTGGTACTTGTAAACACTTTTCGTTCTGAAGCGGAAGTGGGAAGAGCTAAAGCTGTATACGAGGTTTCGAACTGAAATCGCAAGTCGCGCCAATGGCGCGACCACACCAGAAAAAATATAATAAATAGTATTAACAATTTATCAGTATGATTCGTGCCGAAGGCACGACCGTATAACTAAACAGACAACTCATCTGTGTTTCGTATTTTCGAACACGAGATCACATGAGACAACGTGTGATCACACGAGACAGGCAGTTTCGTATGTGTAAATCAATGATTGTGGAAGTTAAATGTCTTGCCGAAGGCAAGAATAATATGAAGAAATTGATACAACTGTCATGCGACCACTGTGATTCCCCATGACAACGCGTTCGTCATTTGCCCATGATTTGGTAAACATCCATGACATCGGGTTGCCGTAGCAACGCATTTCCCCAAGTATCTGAGTCAATTTAAAGACGACCGCTATGATAAGGATAAAACTCGTGCTGGAGGCACGAACATTGTGATTAATAGCAAACAATGAATAGTGTTGATGTGCCAAAGCCAAAAGGCACTCCGGCCTCTAGTATCATGACACGAATGAAAACGGGGAGCACGGATGTCATGACAACGTAAATAAAGATGGCAGTAAATTGCTGACAAATGTTCATGCAATCATTTATCAAAAATATGCCCATGTAACAACTCCAAAGAGCTCTGCGACGATTAAAATGCTATGAATGATATATGTCTTACCTTGAAGTTAGATATTCCTTTTCCTTGCCTTATGTTGATAACCCACTGGTGTGAATATTTGACTGAAAACTTTCAAAATGAATTGGCATTACGCTTTAAACATAATAATGCTCAAATTAATTTGAAAATCGTCAATCTTCAAATGAAAACAACTAAGCGTCTGCTACGCCATGTACGCCGGAAATGTGCAATAAACGTTACACTTCAAGGGCCGACAACTACAGAAGTGCTATTGAGATTGCAATGCATTCAGAGATCGCATAAACTGTTATATTTTGGGATCGTGAATTATAAAATAATCAGACTAGGTGTAAATCTGAATATTTTACTATGAATTGGAGAGTATATTTAGGGAACTTGAGCACACCTGTCAATAAAATAATTTTTGATACGATGACCAATGGACCAATGATGTGAAAACGGGGGGGGGGGATCTCAAATATAAGTATTTTCCCACTACTTTATATTTTTATTGAAGAACTTCAAGTTTCACATGTCTCAAGTTAACCCCCTCTCGCAGCTCTGCTGCAATTTTCTTGTTTAACAAATAATAAACAAATTTTAATTTTTGGCCATTTTGGAATAATTAACAAATAATCATTCCTGTCCCCTCTTCAGAAATTGGCCCTAAAATCTTTTTCATTACATTGTATACACAATAAAAGAAAATGTGTCCATGGGACACAGATGCCCCCACCAGATAGATATCGACAAACAGGAAGTTGATGAGTGAAGGACTTGAGAAGGGGAGACACGGTACTATTTATCATACCAAACCTTCAGACCAAACATAAAAGCATTACTACATACACAAGCTGAGATCCTCCACTTTTGGAACGACAAGGGTAAAAATTAATGCCCCCATTGCCTAATGGAAGAATCTGGAAGAATTGATGTGTTTTGTTTTTCTTTTAATACCACTTACATGATCACTTTTGTTGTATGTCATATGAGCACCAGATAATGTAAAGTATCGTGTTTTCCATCTCTTCAAAAATTTCCATTTCCCCTTTTTCTCCTTTAATTGACCCTGGAAGAAAAAAAAAATTAAAAACATGATGGCTAAGCATAGATATATGTCCACTGCCGCACATGAAACTTGAAACCCACATAATACAAATGTAAAAAGTCACTTACTTTCTGTGTTGTATGGATTCAAACAAGTGTTCTACACATGTGAAAAACAGGCGTAACAAAATTTGACAAATACAAAAATAGCAATGTTATACAATCTAGTTCATATGGTAACTCAAATTTCAACAAAATTTAGGCAAATTAATTGTATTGGTTCCTTAGGAGTTGCATACCTGTTAACCCTCAGACTCCCTCTTAGAAGCATAATCTAACCCTTTGAATAGATCTCCCTCAAGGGAGATCAAAAACTCCCCCTTACTGCTTTTTCTCCCCTAAACCTCCCTTATAGACAAAATACAGTCGAACTTCGATGGCGCGCACACCCAAGGGACTGATGAAAACAGTTTGAGTTAGAGGGGTTTTCGAGCTATCGTGTTCAAACTATGTTTAAACCTGAACAAAGGGACCAGAAAAAGGGTTCGAGACATCCATGGTGTTTGAGTTATTGCAGTTCGAGCCATCAAAGTTCCATGGTCATTTTTTAACAGTATTCCCAAATTTGCATTGCTCACTAGCAGATATGTTTTGATATTATTTGGCCATTTTGATCTTATCACGATCTTGACAGGCTTAACACAATTTTGATAAGACAATTCAAGATTTAAAGTTGGTTTTCAAGATAATTGATTTCAAGGACAATCAAGACTTGTTAAGATAGTTTGAGATTAAACAAGATACACTTGTTATTTGCATTCAGGAACGACCAAGACGAATTAAGTTTGTTAAGATGAAACAAGATCTCGATTTGATCTTGTTTGATCTGGACAAACTTAACACATCTTGTCCGCCCTTGAATGCAGTTATCTTGTTTGATCTTTATAAACTGAACAGATCTTGATCGTCCTTTAAAGCAATTATCTTAATATACGACTGAATATCTTACACAGTCGTAACAAAATATTGTTAAGCTTGTCAAGATCGTAATAAGATCAAAATGGCCAAACAAGATCCTAATATATCTGCTAGTGGCTTTCTGGGCAAAGTTATGAAATATGATGCATAAATTTGAAATCATGGTAGAATTTTGATTTTAGAAATTGATCTATTAGTAACAGCTTATATAATAACTAAATACTGAAGTTACTGATATAAATTATTTTTCTTCATTTATAAATGCAAGTTGTTGAAAAAAGGTGGTCACATAAAATCTACCCCTTAGATGGGCTGCTATGAGGGAGATCTCTCTCATTAACCAAAGGTTAACAGGTATGGGAGTTGTGTCCACAAAATATGATATTGTAACAAGTGTGGATCGTATTGCAAGGCAATACAGAAGTCCCCTACCAGTGGAATAATTTAGAATACCAGCAAAAAAAGTTTTCCGAGCCCAAGGCCTATGACTTCGTCAAAAATCAATGGACCCAACCCATACTCAAACTTGATCTGTAACCCATAGTAGTTGATTAACAATGCAAATATCAGCTTAATATCTGAAATGGTCCGGAAAACCTATATTTTACCAAAATTTTCTAAGTCAAAGGCCCATAACTCCGTCCAAAATCAATGGACCGGAACCAAACTCAAAACTTGATCTGTAACTCATGGTGGTAGACTTACATACCAAATATTAGATAAATATCTGAAACGGTTTCGAAAAAAAGTCCGGAAAACCTATATTTTACCAAAACTTTCTAAGTCCAAGGCCAATAAATCCGTCAAATATCAATGGAATGGAATCAAACTCGAACTTGATCTGTAACTCATTATGGTAGACTCACATAGTAAATATTAGCTTAATATCTGGAAGGGTTTAGAAAAAAAGTCCGGAAAACCTATATTTTAACAAAATTTTCTAAGTCAAAGGCCCATAACTCAGTCCAAAATCAAGGGACCAGAACCAAACTCGAACGTGATCTGTAACCCATAATGGTAGACTCACATAGCAAATATTAGCTTCATATCTGAAACGGTTTCGAAAAAAAAGTCCGGAAAACCTATATTTTACCAAAATTTTCTAAGTCAAAGGCCCATAACTCTAAAATCAATGGACCGGAACCAAACTCAAAACTTGATCTGTAACTCATGGTGGTAGACTTACATACCATATATTAGATAAATATCTGAAATGGTTTCGAAAAAAAGTCCGGAAAACCTATATTTTTCCTAAATTTTCTAAGTCAAAGGCCCATAACTCCATCCAAAATCAATGGACCGGAACCAAACTCGAACTTGATCTGTAACTCATAGTGGTTGACTCACATTACAAATATTAGCTTCATATCTGGAACGGTTTAGAAAAAAAGTCCGGAAAACCTATATTTTACCAAATTTTTCTAAGTTAAAGGGCCATAACTCCGTCCAAAATCAATGACCCGGAACCAAACTCGAACTTGATCTGTAACTCATGGTGGTAGACTTACATACCAAATATTAGATAATTATCTCTAATAGTATGGGAAAAAAGTCCGGAAAACTTGAGTGTGACGGACTGACGGACTGACGGACTGACTGACTGACAGACTGACGAAGTGCAAACCTAAAGTCCCCTTCGGCGAAGCCGGTAGGGGACTAATAAAAATGTTGAAATATAAATGTTCAAAGTCACATTTGACAAATCAAAATGGTAGTGCAATATGATTTAGTACATATTATGGTTACTAATACCACTATTAAATTTGAACAAAATTCTAGAAGGAGATTCTATGAGTTGCAACCACAAGATCTGACATGATCAGTGTCACAGTCAAAACCACTGTCTTAATTGCAGTTTATATCACAATAATGAACAATTTATCAATAAATATTGTGTTTATTTCAATGAGGAACTTTAACTTTGAAAAAAATGTATTGCCATACTTTCAAATGAAGAATTCATGAGGCATAAATGATAATTATGTAGTAGGCATGGCTAACAAAACTTGAAGCCATGAAAACAGAGTTGTTATCATGTTAGGATCTGATAACGACACACTTTCTTGTCCATTTTTTTTATGATGTTATTAACTGACAGAAATGATACTGTAGAATTCAAAATGACACATGTCAATTTTTAACCATTGTGTCCCTCTTTTAACCAATCAGAAAATAGAAATACTGCTGACAATAATATTACCATCTAATTAATCACTACATTTGTTACCATGACCTTAGTTTACTCACAGCAATTACAGGAACTCCATCTTGAAGTAAATCCCCCATTTTTTCTGGATGATTGCACACAAAACATGCCCAGTGTTTTTTGGCAGCATTAAATTCGAATACATCAAAGAATCTGATTCTGTTCAATTCTTGTATCAATAAATCTTGGTCCTGCAATAAAAACGAACAAAAGAACTCGCAGTGTTTCAGAATCCTTCACTTCTGCTACCTCCAGGAAAATGACAGAAAATTCTAACTTAAATGATGGTTTACAGTGTAAAATGAATCACAGAGTATCGGTGCATGTAACCTTATCGTCCACAGGTAAATGATCGAACAGAAGTGTTGATTTTTTTTCACTTGTGTAAGAAATTCTATGTCTTTTTTCCTTCTTGTTTCACTGTGCTCAACTGGCAAACAGATGACACTTCTTATACTTATGAAAGATATTCTCATTTCTATATGATCTTGTACAAGAATATATTATTCTCCTGTTAATTGTTTTCTCCCTTGTCAGACAGCCTATAGATGACAAGGTCGCATGAAGTTACTTACATGGGTAAATTTCCAATCCATTGTTGAATTTTGATTGAAATCACAGTTGTAACAATAATAAACTCCTTTGGACAACTTGACGTCACAATTGAGAACTTCATCAGAAATAGCAAGTTAAGCTTTCCTTTTTATCATTGTATTTTACAAAAGATTTGACCAAAATTAAAAATATGGATATCTTCCATTTGTGTGAGAATTCTACCACTTTTACCCTCATTTCACTTGGGAAAAGACTGAATTTCTCACACTTGTGGAAAATATTCCTTATCTTGGTCTCATATAAGAAACTATTTGTGTAAAGCTGCAAAAAAAGTAGGTACTGGTTCATCTTAAAATTAAAACTAGAGGTTCAGAGACTGAGCCTGTATCACTCACCTGACAAAATGCTTCTATGACATACATGACAAAAAAGTGAAGTTTTTACCAATGGAGTCTAATGTTTAGCTACATTCTCAATTAGCACCCATGTTTTTTTGTCATATCCTATTGAAATGATCAATTTTTGCAAAAGACCTTGTATACATTTAGTTAAATTTGCTTGAATAGTTTCAGAGAAGTCGATGAAAAGGAATTGTTTTCTCATACTGCATCATGTTCTGCACTGGAGGCCATGTTTTTAGTCAAATCAAAATGAAATGAGCAAGTTTTGTAAAGCACCTTCTGTACATCATTCTCGTAAAGGTTTGGTTGGATTTGCTCCAGTGGTTTCAGAGGAGAAGCTGAAAATGTGATTTTCCTATAGGGTCCAGTGTTAAACTATGTTCTGTGCTGGCAGCCATGTTTTTTATCGGATCGGAATGAAACAAGCTATTTTTGTTAAGGACATTTGGCACATCATTCCTGTGAAATTTGGTTGAATTTTTTCAGCTCTTTCAGAAGAGAAGATGAAAATATTATTTTTCTCATAGGGTCAAATGTTAAACCTTAGTTCCAGCCTGGCGGCCATGTTTTTTATTGGATTGGAACGAAACGAGCAATCTTTGTTAAGGATCTTTAGTACATTATTTCTGTGAAGTTTTGTTGAATTTGATTCAGCTGTTTCAGAGGAAAAGATAAAAATGTGATTTTTCCCCATAGGGTCCAATGTCAAACCTAAGTCCACGCTGGCGGCCATGTTTTTTATCCGATTGGAACGAAATGACTAATCTTTGAAAAGGACCTTCCGTACATCATTCCTGTAAAGTTTGGTTGAATTTGCTTCAGTGGTTTCAGAGGAAAAGATGAAACTGTGAAAAGTTAACGGATGATGGACGGACGAACAGACGGACGATGGATGATGGACACCAAGTGATGGCAATAGCTCACACTGACCCTTTAATCCAGTGAGCTAAAAAGAAGTAAAATACATTTGTAGACTTGGATGATAATGTTATACGGCAATCTCAGTAATTAATGAAAAATGTTATCAATAACTATGGTAAACAGTTGTCATGGAATTACTTAGGCAATTTTATTTTATTAGATAAGATGTAAAATGAAGCATAATACTTTTATGGGTATGAATAATGATGCAGATGATTGTAAGAGTTTGATCAAATGAAGATGCATTGTATTACCTTAGCAGACGGAAATGAAGAAGTTACTATTGTGAGAAATATATTTTGTCCTTTCTCTGAGATTGCTTCAAGACATGTCTTCAATGAACTGATACTTGGATCATTTTGACTCAATGCTGACGTAGATTGTGCCTGAAACAAAATAACATAATAAACAAAAATAACATAATAAACAATGTCAGCATATTCATATTTCAAAACAAGAATATGTGTCTAACGGACACAATGCCCCACCTCACAACTATTTTGAACAATGCTATATTTTGTGATCAGGCATGAAGTTGGTTGCATGGATATATTTTTTTGATGATTTCTGTTTAATTATACCCTATGAGTATTTAATTTAATGGGTGTTTAATGATTATAGATTACATCCTTCACAGAAAAGAAACTTAAACCTATGAATAAACCTCAAATCAACCCCCTTTTTCCATGATCAGTGTAGGATGAAGTTGGTGGCATGGGTTAATTATTTTTACGATTTTTGTTTTTTATATTATAATATATATTTATATAATGTTTCATCAAAATAGAATACATCTTTCCCAGAAAAAAA
>MJUU01026507.1:0-11163 GCA_002080025.1 Modiolus philippinarum
TTGTTTCCCTGTGCAGTGTCTATTGTCACCTCTGTACTATATCTAATAAGTCTCAATCGGACCGGTCTCCAAATTATCTGAAGTGGGATCATTCAGCCTGTGAATCGTGGATGTAGTGTATACTGTAGTACTGGACAAATTATCTGGAAATCAAGTTCTAAGATGATTCCATAGTCAAACCACATTTATAATTTATAATATAAAATAAAACCAACATCCAATCAGATTTTCATCAATATTTTGCAGATCGGATCAGGGGTTCAAGGTTGAACGCCCCTCCCTTTTTGTGTAAAAATCTAATTTCATGCCTGCCAAAAATCTATAAAAACTGGCAAAAAATCGACCGGAAAAGGCGCTTTTCCTTGAACCTACTGGCGTCCCAAGCTGGATCGTCCGGTGTATTTTGTAGGGGGCTAATGTTTTGGCTTTTTTGAAGCGATTTGGATGTAGCAGGAGACGACGTACGCCAGTGATGACAATAGTGATAGACTGGCAGACGGACACCAATTGTGGCTTGACTAGGTCGTCTGCTACGTGATTCGGATATGGTATTTACTAAACCATTGTTTAAGGCTTCAAACATTAAAATTCATTATATCCAGAGTTGCGCTAACATATAGTAGTGTTGCACTAACATATAATAGTAAATATGCAATTTGAAAGATTAAGAACTTTTTTGTTCTTCGGATCATGTAATCATTGAATAAATAAAAAATAAATATTTCCCTGTAAGTTCTATAAATAGACATTTAAATTAACAAAATTGGGAATTTAAAGACCATTATTTTTATAAATTATTTTATCTAATGAAAAAATATACTTTTTAATTGGAAAAAGTGTGAAAATTAAAACGATGTTATCAAAAATATAATAATTATTGGTCAATTTTAAAAACACAGAATTTAAAGAAAGATAACTCCAAAGCTAACTCTATTACATAGGAAAGATATATGACACTTATTTTTAAAGCTGAAATATTGGATATTGCATCTCTTTATCATTATGATCTCTTTTTTTATAAATCGGGAAGGTAACAGCCGAAATTCTGAAGCAAATGAGAAAGAAACAGACAGTATTTTCTAAAATCTCGTTTGGTGGATGGGGCCTATCAGCCTTTTCATCAATTTAAAATTTGAAGTTTACATTTTTCTTAATGTCTGCTACATGTCACAAGACCCAATCTTAACAGCTAACTATTATCGAGCATTAAACACGAAAATGTATCTATTTTTTCATCGTTATTAACCGTGGTTGACGTAAGAATACGGTGCTGGTCAATTATTTTCAATTTAAATGTTCCGGGTCCCGACCTCATAACGTAAAGATGAAATCACTGCACGTAATGAAGAAATGACCACACGTAAAGAATAACTTACTGCAAGTAAAGAAACAAAATGTATAGTGAAAGTAAAGAATAATCGACACAACGTAAAGATGAAATGACATCACATAATTAAAAATTTACTGCACATAAAGACCAAACCACATAAAGTAAAGACTAAACCACATAACGTAAATATAAAACGACATAAAGTAAATATAAAACCACAAAAGGTAAATATAAAATGACATAAAGTAAAGACAAACTGACAGAACGTAAATACGGAATAGCATAAAGTAAATATGTAATCACAAAAAGTAAAGATGTAATGACAGAAAGTAATTACTAAACCACAGCAAGTAATAAGAAAATTACAACATGTAAACAAATATCTACATCATAAGACAGCCGTGGCGTTCCATATTAATTGATTGATTGTAGCTTGTGCATCTGGCCAATATGACTTACCTCAGATATATGACTATGCCAATATGAAAAAAAATACGCAAAGATACTATATTATATGCGTTATATTGACTAGGCATTATGCTGGACAATCAATAAACTATATTTCTTGGATATAAATTTTAACACATTTGTTACTTATTTGACCGCATTCATAAATCAGATAATCCCTTAAGCAGGATTTTTCTATTTCATTTCCAAGAATGGAAAATCTGGATGAGAACCACACATGCAGACAGGAAAATAATTATGCGATACAAGGGCAAAAAATATAAATCCAAATCATTTGTCTACTCAGCTTATTTAACCTCGTTGCGACAGTTAGTTTTTAAAATAAACCTTAAATTCCAGTTTCATCTATCATTTCTTGCATTTTAATTGATATATCTATCGTATAGATTCACAGACAAAACGTATAAAATCTGGGACATCAGTAGTGGACACTCGTGTAAATTCCAGGACAACACCAAACTCCGAATTCTCTGTTTTCTACGTTATATCAATGACACAATTCCGTTGTGAAGTGTTTACATGTCAACAAAAATACAGATCTTTTGAAAATAATTGGGTTCAACAGATAAATATTTTATGTGAAAAGTTTAATATCAGTGTTGATAATATTAATATGGTATCACAATTGAATTGGAAAATGACTACAAAGAGGTTACTCAATAGTTTTTATTTCAATGAAATAATCAAACATAGTACAAAGAAAACAGAAAATCTTATACTGAATAAAGTATCACCAGGCAGAGAAATATATTTTCAACGTTTGTCCATGAAACAAGCAAAAACGATATTTTTGTGCAGATGTAATATGTTTCAATGTAAGGTAATATATATATATATTTATTAGGAAACTACCCCTTTACAACGGGGGCAACCCCTACCGGGGTAGTAGGGGTTGCGTCCAACAAGCATTAAAACAATTTAAACAATATATTACACAATGTTAAAAATAAGAATATAACTACAGCTGATTATTTATCATAATAATGTCAATATATTAAAATCACACGCGCACACACATATAAAATATAATGTCATAAGATTATATAAATTGTTTGTAAAAATTCTTACTGACGCAGATTGATAAAAGTAGCAATGATCATAAAAATACCCATTTTTAGGAAGACAGCCAATTGAAACATCTCGAATTTTTACGGTTCGTTATTGTACACAAAATTACGAAACGATTTGAAGCATATCAGCTCGTTCTACCATTATATAGTCGAGAAACTTTTTACATTCGTAATCTATTTTCTTGTTAAGTTTATGATCGTAAAGATACGCAAGGTCGCCTAATAAAAATTGTAATTAATTAAAGGGTGACAACTCTGAGAAGCAAACGCTCGCAGTGGAAGACAAACATTCATTAATATTTGATAACACTTCTTTACGCATTTGTTGATACGCTTGGCATTCTAACAAAACATGTGTTATTGTTTCAGGTGTACTTAGATCACAGAGCTGGCACTTATCCGATTCTTTTAATTTCATTCTTGATAAAGTAGAATTGAGGGGGAGACAATTTAATCTTGCTAAAAGCTTTAATCTTGACTGTCTAAAGTCGTCAATATTTGATAAATAAGGCTGTTTTCCTTTTATAATTACGAAACTTTTGTAATTGTCCAAAGACCTTTTTCCCATTATTTCGGCATTTATTACTTCAAATGACTTTCTTCCGAAAAAATTATTAAAAGTTTTTAAATTTACCTGTCCTTCAATGTAATGTGGGAGGCCAGATGCCGTTAGAATATCGTTTATGTACTCTAAGTATCCCCAACAGTTCGCGGTTGATAATTTTAGCTCTTTCATAACTATCTTACAGAGACGACTGTCAGGTAAAGAGTTCAGTCGTGCAAAATAATAAATTCTCTGTCTATCCATAAAATTATTGATGGGCTCCCAACCAAATTCGGAAAGGAGAGCGCATTTGGGGATATTCATCTTTGTATTTAATATCACTTTACCTACTTGATATTGAAAGCTTTCAAGCATTTCATAGCACGCGTTCGATGAAGGAAACCATACGGAACAACCATACGTTATTGATGTCCTCACTACTGAAGTCCATAACGCATCGCCGAAATTAGAACGATTAAAGTAACCATGTTCCCCGAGGACCCTTATAAGGTAATTCAATTTTTTGGTGAAATTTTCTTTCACATAATTTTCTATATGGTAGGTTATCTTTAGTGTCCTGGAAAAATATATTCCGAGGTATTTGTATTCGTTTACTTCTTCCAAATAATCGTCACCTAAACACCATAATTTTTCTTTGTCCAATTTTTTCCCAACCACTAAAACTTTAGACTTGGATGCGTTAAATTTTAAATTCCATTTCGATACGAAAACGTAAGCAATATCAAGGAGACTTTGTAATTCGTTTTCGGATTTGCCGATAAGAACAATGTCTTCAGCGAAAAGTAGGCAATTTATCAACTCTCCTGCCAAGTTTGGACCAAGGCCATTTTCTTTTAACATTGATACGAGATCTGTCATCAATATTGAGAATAAAGTTGGTGATAAAATACACCCTTGTTTAACACCAAACTCTTGATCGAACCAATCTGATTCATAGTTCCCAAATAAAACTTTGTTACTTACATTTTTATAAAGTGCACGTAGAATTTTCCAACATTTTCCCTGTATACCCTTTTGCCAAAGAAGATAAAACAAACCATCCCTCCATACTTTATCAAAAGCCTTTGAAAGATCCAAAAATGCTAAGTAAGTTTTTTCTTTTTTAGACTTTCTCAGCGAACATAACCCTTGAAGAGTGAAAAAATGATCCTCGGCTCTTCTGTCCTTTCTAAAGGCTCCCTGAACTTCACCTAATTGTTAAATTTTCCTTCAATGTATAACGATTTGAAATGCAGACTATGTGGAATGGAAACTGAAACCCAAGGACACTTATTTTGCGAATGCCTTTATACACTAGAGAAACATTTTGATAAATCATATATATTTTCAGATGTTATTGAAAACCTTAAGTTAGCGACTAATAGAATTATAGACATTTCTGTTATGATGTGAATCGTGAAATTTATTGATTTGATTGTCTGTACACTTATTTATTATTTATTTATTTGTACAATGCTAGCTCATCTAGTAGTTGACATAAAAATGTTAAACTGTTAACTGTTAGCCACGGGGCTACTTTTTGGCTATTGTTTATTTTAGTAGACGTCAACAATGGCATACTATGACGTCGCATTTTCTACGTACCGAGCAATGCCGAGAGAATTTATAAACGTTCACAACGTTTCGTATGCCCGCCTGTCATACACTGACTTTCGAATGCTATGATTTAAAAAGTATTCAACAAAAGTGCTTCAAATTTTTCATGATTCAAGTATAAATATTGAAATTTTATTGGTATAAAAATTAACGTATTTGGCACATTTTAATTGTATAATATGCATGTATATTTTCAAAAGAAATGGGTAACTGGGTACATAAACTGTTGCGATTTTTCTCCGCAAAAAATCCCTCACCATACTTTAACCGATGTCCAATTTCACTGAAATTCGGGAAGTAAATATAATGAAAGCCTCAATATTGCACTTACAAATTAAAGTTTAAAACGACTTCATATTTTAATAATACACATCCATGGTAAATTTTGTTGTTTAATTAATTTCATTGTTTCATTTTTCTAAGAAACCTCATAGCACTTGTTTAAAACGACAGGCAAACGTTTATATGGGACATTTGAATCGTGTTCACTCCAAAAAATGTGTTTATCATAATATGAAGAAAATCAAAGAATCACTAATTTATTATGCAGAAAGTAAATTCACAGTAACTTCGGTATTTAGCTATTACCGGAGAGCATGAATCTCCTTGCAAAATTGTAATGGTCACCTCCGGGGATCGAACCCGGGACCTCTAGCACTTCAGCCAGCCACCTAACCGAATGAGCTAAAGAAATATTCCGTTAGCTCAGTCGATTTTTACTGGCTATATATCTACCTACTACAACGTAGATAGGCTGTCCTGTCACATAGCTAAGGGTGGTTTGTATTTAATCTATTTGTAGCGCTTCGGCTTAATTGTTTTGCATCAATTAAAATCTAGTTCAATAATTGTCATGTAGGACATGTAGTACACTTCAATTTCATAAATAGTTTGTTTTACAATTTATCCGCCGCATTAAGTTTTGTTTCTCTCACTAGTAAATAAGCAAAAATAAACATCCTCTCCAACAGAATGTACAATTTTTTTTTCGATCATAAAAGAATTTAGTAAAAAGACGATTTGCATTCCAAGTTCCAAGCATGTAACATTAGCTTTTTGCATCTTTCACGCGTTGTAATTGCGACCCTTTTCAAAATTCTTTCTTTTGTTGAAATATAAGTACTTTAGTGTAATTATTAGTGTGTTATAAGATCGAAATATTAAATATAAATAATAGGAAATACTCCCTACCACCTCAACAAAAAAAATCTACTTCCATGTGTAATCTTCTAACACTATTAAAAGCACCTCACCTAGCACCGAGCACTAGCATAAGGTTCTATGACGTCACGCTACTGTTCACGTCACCAGTACGTCTACGAAGGAAAGAGAGAAACAAGCCTTGGCACGGCACGTATTTTTTTTTTACAAATTTAGACAGTTAGGACGCAACAACTGCAGTTAGAAGAATACATCAGAAAGCCGTAATGGTAAGAAAACCACTAAACAATTCAAACATTCATGCAAATCTAAAAACAGGATCCCAGAAGAACTGCTTACAGACTGATAAATGATCATATGGCAAAATGGGGGTTACTTTTTGTATGCAAATTTATGAATATGCATAAGGCAGTAATACCACGTGACCACAGGGAAGTGCCTGAATCCACTTTTTTCAATTACCAGCGTTATACGGATAATATTTATACTATAACTAATCCGAGATTGTGATTAACGAATGATCGAACAACGCAGTAATTCACGAATGCGCGCAGCGCATGAGTGAATTACAGTGTTTTTCGATCATGAGTTGAATATTTTCGATAATCAGAATCTATGATTAATTATTGTTTTTATTATATAGATCAGCTCTCGCATTTTTAATGGGTTAATTTAAGATTCTTTTCATGAACTACGTTTTCCATGTTAATCCGCTGAGACGTTTACTTAACAACAACGTTGACGACGTCTATTGTGACGTCACGTCCTAGAGTGAAATTATGGAAAATAATTTCACAGTTAATTATCACTTTCTTTTATTTCACTGAGAAATCTTTCACCGTCCTCTATATAATAATATCTCTTTCACGGTATTCGACTCTAATTTTACATGCACAAAGAAAGTTACCGGCGCGAAATTCATGAAATAAATGTGAAATCTGTGCAAATGTTGGCAAAATTGGGACAGTTTCATAAGGTCCTCATCAAAATCATGCATTTTTTAACATTCGTGGGAACCTTTATCACTTCTGTTGATGTAAGTAGGTATATCACTGAATCATTATTGTTAAACACTTGCATATTCTTTCATGACAAACTGTTTACAGTACATCTTGAGATTACTTGACAATTTCAATTTCAAATCCAGAAAATCGACATCTTACAATATCTTAACAAAGGCAATACTACGCAGTTCGCTTCAAATATTATTTCCTTCTGGGAACCTTGAATTTTTAAGATATTTTGTTCATTTGAATGTGTGGTGAAGGAGGGAAACGTAATCTGTATATTTTATTCATGTAAAACTGACATTTTTATCAAATGTCCGGGTCCTTCATGAAAATGTTTCATTTCCATTCACAATGTATTTGATTTTTTGACGCCATTTTGTCTAAAAATGGCGATATATGCAAATAAGCAAAACGGTAAGATTTTTCCATATGTACAGTAGCAACTTCGGTATTTAGTTATTTGACTACATCCTAACAGATGTATACCTAGCCTGATTAATAAGGCGGTCATGGAGGTAACTGTGTCTAATGAGAAAGTCTCTATAATTTGTGCTAGCTCTCGCGCAATTGTAGTGATTTTATGCTGTACATCTGATTACATGTTGTAAATATAACATGTATAATAATCGCACTTCCCTCTTGTCTTGAATCATTTACAATGGAATTATTATATAGATAGCGTTGATTTATCGAGTTTTCTCAATGAAATAAATGTCATATTGTCACCGATGAAAATAAAGGATTTCTAGTCACTGGATGACGTCTTAATGAAGTGACGTCACAATATCTCTTTAATGTCGTCGTCAAGTAAACACCTGGCGTATTGAAATGAAAAAAATAATCCACATCTAAAATCTCGGTTTTTGAGCAGAAAATCTATATAATAAAAAAGCATAACTAATCGCCGTCATAGAATATCAATAAAAATGTCATTCGTGTCGATCAACGCAGTGGATTTAATCGGTTACAGAACAAGTTCTGCAACTCGTTAAATCCTTCTGCGTTGTTCGGCACTCGTGACATTTTTATTGATATTCACGACGGTCAATTAGTTATACTATAATTAATACATGAGATGATTTTATATGCGCACACCATTTTTGGGCAACGGATACTATTATATCTTATTTTTATTAACACTTTCAGTGCCAATATATATATATATATATATATTATAGATATAGAAAACTACCCCTTTACAACGGGGCAAGCACTGGCGGGGTAACAGTGCCTGCGTCTACATGTTATAACAAACAATATTTACAGATAAAATCAAAAATCTTCAAATAAGTCAATGTTATTCAATAAAACACCGTTCTTATGATATAGATAAAACACCGTCAAGCTGCATAGTAAAATCATGTCTTAAACTGATATTAAAATGTAAAATGCCAAGCCATTTCTCTTAGAGAGTGCTAGTGGCGTTTTTGAACTATGATACCGTCTCTGATGATGTAACGTTCCCCCAGCAACGATTGTGTGACGTTACAATTGCCCCCAGTTGTAAAGGCATCTGAGGGGAAATCGAATGTGTCTTGAGCATTGTATAAAACAAATAAATAAATGTATTTAATCATTCAGCGAAAAGTTGGAAGCTGTAAGGTTCCTGTCTTCTAGCAGTGGCTTAAACATTAGACAATTGTGAGTAAATTCGAGATTTCACACGGAAAACTAAATATAGTTGACCATAAATTAAAAAAAAATGTCAAACTTTTTAACAGTAAAAATAGGAGCATCGGCAAACAAATGATTCCGACACGTATAAGGCCATGGGCTGAGTTTTCGTGCACCCCCCACTTCCCATCTAGACCGGTTTTTTTCAGTCCTCCTATATCCCCTCTTCAAAATAAAACATGTTAACACGAACATAACCTGCACGCATAGACAGTATAGGGCCACTTTTATAGTACAACGCGAAAAATTCTTGTATTTTCGTTTTAACCTAAGTTTCATCTTCTAAGCTCCATAATTATTTAATATTTAATATCCTTTACAATGAACTCAAGTTTGGGCACTTTACGCCATTTTCATGATCTGGGGATACAAAAAATGTACCCCTCCCCCTGCAAAAAATAGCGAAAATGACAATTTTAGGCTGTCAATTCCTTTCAGTTAAACAACCCTCGTCATTTGATCTAGTTTTTATGCCTAACTTATCTGTTGTGATACAATGTTGGAAAATAAAACCATTAATGTCCACAAAAATTTGATTTTCGGTAGAAAATTTTTGAAAAATGGGAATTTTCGGAATTTTAGATTTTTTTCACAATTTCGACTTTCTAACTTTATGGTCGTAAAAATCTGAATATATATTTAATAATTGCCGATGTAGTAATGATTTATGATATGTTAGCAACAAATCGTGTGCAAACATTTTAGTTTCAGACGTCTTATAGGTTCAGAAATGTCAAAATTAGCTCCCCTCCTCCTAGAAATTAAGGGAAAATATGAAATATTTAGGCTCTAAATGATTAAAGAATAACGTTTTACTGAAATTCTAGTGTGTATTTCACTAAAGCTGGCATGCAGAAGATCATTTAAGTAGATTTAAACCTTTTAAGAGGTCTCTTTTTGATTCTTCTACTCGAAATTGTATGCAAAATGAGAATTTTCCGTTTTTCAGAATTTCTGCTGTTTTGACTTTGAAATGCAAATACTTCATGAAATTGATATATAACTTGAAAATGTTGATTAGATATCCTTTCATTATATCTAAGACATAAGAAAATATGCTTTTAAGCATTTTTAGAATAACTACAGTCTCATAAATTACATATAGATTACACCACAAGATCCCGTTCATTACCATATTTTATCCACTAGCGATAGTTAAATTTTAAAATTTTAAATGCGAGGCTTGCCGAGCATTTTAAAATTTTTAAATTTAACTATCGAGAGTGGATAAATATAGTTTCTACAACGAGAACTAAGTTGATTATGAAATTTCTCACATCGAGTTAAATAAATTTTGCGAGATGTGAGAAATTTCATAATTAACGTGTTTAAGTTGTAGAAAATGTTTCTCTAATGACATAATGTAAAACACCGAGGTTTATATTCCGAATAGATTTGGCGGGAAATTCCACGCGAGTTGTTCTCTCACTAGTGACGAGAAATATGTTTATCACATCGGTCAGGCGTTGGTTAAATTTGCTAGAAATTAAAGAAAAACATATAACCCCTTACCACAAATATTCATGCAATTTATTTCATTTTATTCAGCTTGAAAAGCTTAAACATCGTATAAAGGTCCAATAACATATCATTTCAAATACAAAAATACATAGAGACTCCCATATATCACAAATAAGATCATTTATCGGTAATTTGGGAGAGTTTCCTTTGATCTCTACTACATCTTAAAGCTTGTATCAAAGGCAAGACGACCAGCAACAAGTGATAATTCCAATTGCTAATGCAACGTCCTATTTCATTGGTCAACGTCATGAACAACAACAAAGTTATTTCTCGATAAACTTTTCTTGCCCATCAATACACTACGACGTTAAATAGTGCAGTATATGGTGACGTAAAAATCAGTGACAACATTGTTCAAAGTTCAAAGGATTGGAATTATAAGAAATAAAAGTAATTTTGGAGGAGTTTATGGATGTGTAAACGCGGCCTTTCACTCATAAACTCTACATAAAGTCCTTCGGACTTTATTTAGTTTGTGAGTGAGTCGGCCGCGTTTACACATCGATAAACTCCTCCAAAATTACTTTTATTCCTATAATACTAGAAATTATCAGCTGTTGGTCATTTGGCATGCGCGAACATGTTGGGGAAGGATATATTTTTATTTTTTGGCCAATCGCGCTTCAGTGGTCAAAGAGCAAAAAAGCACGTGAATGATGTGGAAAAAAACTAGCTCAATAAAACATAACATAAACGTGCAACAAAAAATTAACTACACCTTTGCGTAGTAAATAAATGTCAATGATCTTTAACATAAAAACAAAT
>MJUU01026507.1:14450-31542 GCA_002080025.1 Modiolus philippinarum
GGGGGTGCACGGGGGGTTATTCCAGCCCATGGACTATATTCCAGGTTATTTTTGCATGAAATGAAGCAGTAGTTTTGAAAATGAAATAATTATGGTCGTCTACTGTATACATGCATACTGAAAATAGATTAATCTTAGAAGAAATAAGCTACGACAATAAGTTACAAAAATAATTATAAAACAGTTAATGAAAAAGTGGCCATTGTCGTGAAATTAAGACTGCCTGTGGGAGAGTGGTAGTGACGGAAATGTTGATAATAACCGAGCTGAAGGCGAAGTATTTATCTAAATCGAAGTCAATACCACTTACCACTCTTTCATTAAGTTTTTTTTATTTCTTTGACATCTTTATTTGGAAAGTTACCAACAAGACAAACCTGAGTAAAGGAACAAATATATAATATTTTTTACTCGTTCTTGCGGTTACGACAGTTACAGTGCTGCTTTTTTCAGTAATCAGTCAACTCGCCAATCGATACATTAATTGAAAATCTCGGTATATGTAACATTTATTTCATATAATTCAACTACGATCATTTAACATCGAAGACTTTTATTACAAAGCGGAAGAATGTAATTTTGTGCCACAAAACGGGGTTTATTTCTCACACAACACGGTCTAATTTTTTCACGGAGTAATCGCAATACACAAACTTTTATTTCTCTCCATTTGTTTATGCTTTGAAAAGTAACATTATCGATTATTAACTAAAGATATATATAAGATAGCGATCAAGCTCGTGCCCACGTAAGTTTCAAACTTATGCGCACATGTTTAGAAGCGCGCAGGTAACAAACTTGAGCATCTGAGGTTTACAACACGAATTCCGATCTAAGTGCACGAATTTATGATGGGCGTCCAAGATTTTCCAACATGACTGCCCTTATGTATGTCCTTTCATATTCTACACCGTGGGGTTAAACATAACTAGTGCGTAAACGACCGTGACATATATCTACAACTTTGCTCTTTGTTTACCATCCTCTCTTTCTTTATATTTTCCATTTTCTATCAACATGTACAAAGGTGTTTACCTTTCTGTTTTTACGTTTCTCTCTCCTATGATCTTCTATTACTTATCTCGGCAGAATAACGACTCGTATTTTTTCACGGAATCTCTTAGAATCAACCACGCTATGTCTAAGATGACAAAACACAGTAAAGTTCCCTAAAGTGAATCATTTTTTTTTGTGTCAACATGGTATTTATTTGTGTGCTTTCAAAGAAAATGTGAAAAAATCGCTATTAGAAAAACGATATTTTAGATCATATTGTTTATTTGTTCTCTATCAGTTTTTGAAAATTTTTGAGTTAATACGGGACTTTTGAAATCGCGTTCTTCCGGAAACAGATCTATTTTTATAGTAAAAAATCAATACATTAATAATTGAGAGGGAATCACTAATTAGTGGACACTGTTGAGCTAAGGGTGATTATAGTTAACCGATTTGTAGCGCTTCAGTTTAAGTTTTTTTCGTCAATGTATTAAAATTTATTTAAAGAATTATCATATGGAAAAAATTATAAAATTAATGCACTTCAATTTCAAAAATAGTTTGTTTTTTATGTGGTATATATTTATTTCAATAGGTTTAGAAATCCAGTATTCCTTCTTACTGGTATCCGAGGCGATTGTTTCCGCCTTCAATTACAAGAGAGTTTCTGTCTCGAAAGTCCCGCAATGGTCTTCCAAACGCTTAGATTTTATCTGCACTGAAGAGACACAAGTTGTTGAAATGTGCATGAGCAGAAAATAAATTAAAAGTAACTTCGGTATTTAGTTATTTGTAAGGGTCGATTTGAATAACATTCAAACTAGTTTTTTGAAATCTATAGAACTTTAGAAAAGGGGTTATATTTTACGTAATCTACAATATGGATCAATTCATATATTTTGATTAACTGCAAGTACCGCTGAATAGTTTGCAATTCATCCTTGATTAGATTATGGACTTATCCGCAGGTCTTTTCGACTTTCATGAAAATGGTATATAATCTAGTTAGGATTTTTTGAATGGAAAGTAAAGGATTTTCTAATTTTCTTCTCAAGGTTAATGGGTGGTGATCTAAGGCGTTCAAAATCTATGTGACTGTGTATGTTGCGGAAATGATGTAGATTTACAATATTCTGTTGCATATCATTTCTTTTTTTTTCTTTTCCCGTAGATGTATAATTACATATGGTTATATACACTAAAATAATTACCCCTTTTCATCTTAGTAAATTCAAAGTTAAAAAAAATAATGATAAAATAAAATAAAATAAATAAATAAAAAGAAATCACGATTGACTGATGAATCCCTTCATGGGCCTTTTCTTTTCCTCTAAATATCTATAATGACTTAAGCCCCAGTCCCACTGTCACGTTTCAAGCTTCCGGTTTTATTAGGTTTTATATGGCCACGTTTCGTGTCATTTTTTGTCATATTTTAACGGTCACTACGTTTTACTAAGTTTATGCTACGGTTTAGTACGTTTCCCTCCGTTTTGCGCGGTTGTACTACGGGTTACTTGATTTGAATTATCCAGTTTTCACGACGTTTTAGTACGTTTCGTCCGGTATAAACTACGTTTTAGTAGGTATTGTTAGGGTTTGTTACGATTCAACTACGGTCTGCTACGTTAATCGTAGGTTTCAGTACGTTTTTGCACGGTACACTACGTTACTGCTACGTACCACTGCGAACCAGCAGCCCTTTTCACAAAAAATCTTACGATAAAAATTAGTCGTAAGTCTTTAACATTTCATTTATGCTTACGATTAAAATTTATCGTAAGATTTTTTGTGAAAAGTGCTGCAGGTAGTTGTTAGTGTTGATGTCAGGAGTAAACATCATAAAAGTTAAATATTTAAAGAAACTAGAAAACACGAGGGGACTTTATAAACATAAATGGATGATATAAATCGGATAATGGTTTTTATGAAATAAAAACGATACGCTAGGCTATGGAATAGCCTTGGATAGAAAATTGCATGTTTTGTTGACAAGGGTGTGGTGGCTCATGATGTATTTATATACTCAATAATTTTCGTTATTTTTGTCATGTCGGATTCTACATACACAACTGGACCATGCACAGCTCGCTGATCACTCTTAGGTAAAATCACAATTTCGTAAAATGGTAAAACTGGAGAAATTGAATGTTGTTCTAGCGTATTTAATTCTTCAAAAGGAGCTTTATCCATTTCTAAATCATTTATCATTGCTTGATGAGGTATAGCCTCCTTACACACATAAGAGTTACACGTTTTACACACAATATGCTTCTCCCCTTTTAACATTTCTTTCAACCTCTCATCTTTTGCATTAAATTCTTTCTCGTGTACTTGGCTTCGAAGCGTTTAAACCTTTTTACAGCACACACAAATAAACACCGGTAGCTCTTTATTCTTCCGCAAAAAAACACAATTCTGTCTCTTTCCACCTTTCGTTCTCCAATGCCTAAGTATCTCAACAAACTACAACCACAATTGAAAAGTCTTTTATTGTATTTGTATATTATTGATTATTGCACAATACCTCATCTTTATTTATTAACTTCTGGTTTTNAATTTATACATTACTGTTCTTATTCTTTTTATCATATCTATATTTATAAATCTGGCTAAGCGATATTGCAACACCAATCCCATCATCCTCTACAAACCTGTTCCCAGTACCACCTATAGTAAATGTTTATAATACTTTTCAACTTCCACAAGGAAACAGAAAAATCAAACCCCGCCCCGTTTTATCAGGACGAAACTGGACGCCATTTTGATTTTCGAGAATCTGAAATTCCTATTGGTCAATAGTTTTCTGAGCAAGCATACGCCTCACCTCCCCCAAGAACTATCTATATAGCTAGGCTATTCCATAGCCTAGCTAATTATTCAGTTAGTCTCCATCTCCCACTAGAACAAGAAGCGGGGTCGAGGACGGGGCCGTCGTAAAGGGCGATTGGAAGGCAGGGTAGAAAAAGTTCAAAACTTAATTAGTCAAGTGGTCTTGGTGCTCTCAAAGTAATTATATCTTTTTAAATGTCATTTTTTTTTAAACTCCATATATTTTCCTCCTTTCAGTTGACTGGTAAAATTATTATGAAGTTGATAAATGACAATATTGAAGAGGCTATTTTGGCCAGCACAACTAAGGCTTCTGAAGACACTCAGATAATTTAGTGACATAGCAACATTCAGAACAATGCTATCTCCTCCTAAAAACCATAAACAGAATAATTTAGGCCTTCTCCATATCAGATTTTCTCTACTTTCGAAGGCCCGAATTCCCTTGGACGCGTCAACCCCGACTCACAGAGTGGGGGCCAATCAAATGTCTTCTTTCATCTGAGACTGTGCAGATGCATCTTCCTTTGTCAAAGAAGAACGGCAAGAAAATTTAAGAGTCGGCACAAGTTTTTTTGCGGAATAACTCGTGATGCATTGTGATACTGACGCGCTTCAATACCAATGCATTCAGACGTGAATGGAGTGATTGAAGTGAACGAAGTATAACGACTGGATAATTCGGGTTATTGGTAGAAGGATTTCACAAGGGTCTGCTTACGTCATCATGAGATCTTATATACAACTTACAATAAAACAATACCAATCTTGAGAAAATATGTGTTTGTGTAATAAGAGGAGTATTAATCACTTGGATGTAAATGGCCATCTGAATACTTTTAGAAAAATAAAGAAATTTAGCATGTTAATACCATTCGTTTAATTTTGTCTCAGACTTTACCATTTTTGGGGTGAATGTAAAAAGATTTCAATTTCTAGATCGTATGTAGAAAGGTTGTTTCAAGTCTAATCCGCCAAGAGCGTGGTATTCGTATATGTTGGCTTTTTATGTAATTTGTGTGCTTTATATCCATTGGACGACTTGTCTTTAAAGGACTTAACATTGAAGTTGATTGCTTTTAGCTTTAAGCTTTGGGGGCCATCTTGACCTTACTATGAGGTATATGAGTAAATAGGAAAAATGAAAGGATATGGAGTGAATGTACATGTGACAAAAACGCACACGATACATAGAAAACTCCAGTTTATCAAGGACAGGGCTTTTATTCCTGTCTTCATCTTGATGTCGCCTGAGGGTCTTCAACTAGAGGTGAACAATATTCACCCCCTCAAGCGAGATCAAGAAGGCCTCTACTAGCGTGCACTTAAGCGGTATTCTTGACAAAAATTATATCAAGGTCACTCCCTTGCTCATTATTGAAGGCCTCATGGTGACTTCAAGATTTAGAATAACATTGAAAGCGTTGTTCCATTGCGTGGTTTTACCATTTATTTGTAGAGGCTTTGTCTCATGTGTATTTACTCCATATCTCATCATTGCTTATTTAAGTGATTTCTGCAGCTAGACATCAAATCTTGTCACCACTTCACACAAAATTCATGGATAAAAATGAAGAACAGGGTAGTATTGATTTTAAAATAAATGAACATTAAAAAGATTTTTAGAAAAGAAGTTTCTTCACCAAAAAATTGAAAAGCCTGATTTTAGTGTTGTTTAAACTTACTAATATTATATTTTTAATACCAAAGATGTCGGAAGTCATCAGATCTATTTTTACTTGACTTATTATAAAGTTACATCGTATACATTATTCAGGTGGTTGAACTGTTTTTTTACTTATTGTAAAGTTACATCGTACACATTATTCAGGGGGTTGAACTGTTTTGTTGAGACCTGCTATTGTTGTTGATATTTTCAAAGGCCATTCTTTCAGAGGAGCATCTCCCACCTTTTCATCAAGATGTTCATTTGAAAAAAAAAACCTGAATATATTAACCTCAATGCTTTTCCCGATTGATGTTGCTGCTGAACTATCAGGTAGTTCGCAGGAAAAATGGCAATTCACCCATGTACAAAAATTGTTCCTTGTAAGTGAATTTTCCCTTTATCAAAACGTCACAGAACAAAACCTGACAGTGCAGCGGTGACACCAGACATGAAAAAATATGGTTTGTGCATTCCATTGTACCAGTTCAACCACTGTTTTGATGTGTGCTAAAACTTTTCAAAAGCTTTACCTTAAAGAAATAGCTAAAAGTAAAACTTTTTCATCTGTCGTTTTTGAAACATGAATATTTTGTGTACTTTCTGAATATTTTTAAAATATTGGACTTTTGTTAATGTATTCAATTTTTCTGCACAACTGAGAAAAAGAGTTGGATAATCATCAATTAGTCTGTGTCAACTCCTTGAACAAGCTATAATAAGAGTTGGATAATCATCAATTAGTTTGTGTCAACTCCTTGAACAAGCTGTATATATTACTTTGCAGAGGATAAGTTATGTACCTTCTTCCATGCATATCATGAATGTGCAAGATGGAGGTCATTATATGAATAAAGTCTGAGGCTAAAGAAGGGATCAATCTCATGATGTGATCTCCCAAAAGTTTCGGGCAGCTTATTGAATTTTGTTGACACACACATTGTTTTAACGGGAAAGAACATTGTTCTAAATGGTGGGGCAAGTTTCACTGTCTGTGCATGGTTAGTTATAGCCTGATCTGTTATAGCTGGTTATATTTTGTTTTTTTTTACTTGAGATTATGATGATATACCTTGCTGTTCCTAGAGGAATAATGTTTGTCTGACTAGAGTGGTAGAAAAACATACGCATACTACATTTATACGTGGTAATACGTAACAAAGCGTAAGAAGAAGTATGATTACGTGATGAAACCTAATAAACCGTGCTAAAACGTATTAATGCGTAGACTAAAACTTGACAGAACGTACCCAAACGTAGCGCAACCCAGCATAAACGTAGTAAAACGTATTCACACCTCTATATTACGTTTCACTACGTACGTATCAACTACGTGTTTACTACGCATCAGTACGTTCCTAATACGGTTTAGTACGTTCTAGTACGTATGTACTACGTATCAATTTTTTGCCACGTTTGTATTGAGTAGATCAATACAAACGGGACTAATAAAAATTGGTCTGCGTATCGCTACGTATATAGCGGTTTTTAACTACGCATTGCTACGCTTCGCTACGCTACGTATATAGCGGGATCACTACGTTTTGAAAACGCAGCAAAACCGGAGGCTTGAAACGTGACAGTGGGACTGGGGCTTTACATACTGTAACGTCGAAAAAAAACAACACGATTTTGAATGGGCCGATGCATTAGCCCTCTGGCACTGAAAGGAGTATGACTTTGGGCCGATGATAGGCCCTGTGGCACAGAACTCGTTAAATCATCGGAGAACATCAGGGGTATATATATATACTTGTATCCACAGATCAAATATCAAATTGTCATTGGCTCGGTCAAGTCGATCCTTCACGTACCAAAATTTACGTTGCTTGATCCTTCACGTGCAATAAAAGAGCTTTTTGGTCCAAACGATCCAAGCAAAACTATATTTAGCGATATGACATCACCCTAAAGCTTCCTCTGACAAAATGTGTTCATATCATAACAAATAATGAGAAAAAGATAACTATCGTATCAAAATATGACCAAATGTGGGTATATATCAATGAAAACTGCATAGCGTAAGGTGCTGTCTTTTTCGTTTTCCAGAATAGTGCAATTTATATTCGTAATTTTTTTTAACACCAAAATAGTCATTGATGACTACCATTTTGACAGACAGTTTTAGTTTTTTAGATTTCATTTTCGCTTTTAGATAATTGTCTATTAAAAGTTTTAAAATGGCGAAAAATCACTGATTTAGTCCTTCACGAACTGTTGCCCGATCCATCACGCATCCGATGTAATAATTAACTGCCATTACCTAAAGTCTGTGTCACTTCCTTTAGATAATGGAAATTCTCTTCTGCT
Organism: Modiolus philippinarum; assembly: GCA_002080025.1. Classification (NCBI taxonomy): domain Eukaryota; kingdom Metazoa; phylum Mollusca; class Bivalvia; order Mytilida; family Modiolidae; genus Modiolus; species Modiolus philippinarum. The sequence continues at coordinate 22,255 of MJUU01026507.1, forward strand.
GACTTTAATATTGCATGTTTCGGCACCGGATTTTGCATGGTTGTGTAAAAATATTATACACTTCTGGAACCACTTTAAATTTGCAATACACGTTGAAAGAAAAAACACTTTTTAAAAATGCTCCATGCTTTTAAATGGATGATATTATCGACTAGACTAGACCATTCTGAAATAGGTATATACAGGAATGGTGATAAACAAGTCTCACTTTGGCTTAACCATGTGCTCGGACCTCCTTTTGATTTAAGAAAAACATACCCGTAAATGATATAATTCAACAAAATACTTAAGCATGTAATTGAAATATGCATGCATTAAACCCAATAGAAATATTTGAAATAAATTGTTAATGTACTGCTCATTTCTACTCGGTGTTTACAAACAAAAAAACCGTGGATAACAATTGTTAACCCCGAACGAGTACACCTTGCTATTATTAGGTAGGTCAACTCGGGTTATCTAATTCATCATGTTACTTGGTCGCTTCTAAAATAGAACAATCCAACACTTAGAAATTTTCATCTGTTTATAAAAAATTGTGAAAATGCACATGACTGCAGACTTTTGTGCATGTCGTAAACGGCCAGTTCAACGTTTTCAGTTATGATCAGTGTAAAAATAAAGCTGAAATCACCAGATTTCCATTATCTGAAGGAAGTGAAACCGACTTTAGTCCTTCACGTGCATTTTTCTCGATAAACGGAATGATGCCCGTGAACCCGTCATGTTCCTTTTCTTCTATTTTATAAACTTATGTACACGAAAAGTAAAATTATTTGAATCTGCTGGTGAAAGAAACTTTGATATCTATATTTTTACAAACGAAAAAAACTAAGACAACAAATCAACACACTTTGGCTTGGACCTTCCTTCAAGTTCTGTACAAGAACAGACAATTTTAGTGTGCAGTCTCCTATATTGCTACGTTTTCATGGTTTTTGTTCAAGAATCGGTATGCCTTATTCTTGTGCTAGCAAAAATATGTATCAGTGCGTCTCTGGCAGTTGTAACGCACTGAAGACAAGTGGTACATTCCCGTTATTTTAACCTGTGTTAAATTCAGTGGATTACAAAACGATAACATTATACATTTATTTCCCATGCATGTGGGAGATATGAAGATTTGTTTACCCGAGGGAATCATATTTCCCGAAGGCTTCGCCTGAGGGAAATATGATTCCCCGAGGGTAAACAAATCTTCATATCTCCATCATGCATGGGAAATAAATATTTTATTCCACCACTAAGTTTGATATGTATAAATCAATGGCGGCTGTATCCAGAGGGGGTTATGCCTCCTCTCCATCTTTTCCGATTTTTCTTTCATGATCGCAAAATTGACAAAAACTGGCAAAAACTCGTCTGATTTTTTTTCCCTGAAACTCCACGTGAATCCCCGTGTATTCATCACCTTATTCATCGATGAAAATCTGATGGAGTAATAAGGACTCAAGCACTGAAAGTACACTACAGTTAGAAAAGGGATTGTCGTTGCTGAAATAAATTTATTTTATTGATTTTTGAAATTGACATGACAACACAAATGAACTTATTGAAAATGTACTGTTGAGACTTTATTATTCAGCAAATACTCCTTGCTAAGCGACAGAAGCTGTTCCTTAACTCGGAATACCTCTTTACTATTCTTTAAATTCACTCACTAATATTTGTATGATAACACTCGTAAAATCTAGAGAATTTCGAATGAGGGGACACGACGTTCAGCGGGAGACACGATGTTTTGTTCACAGTCACGTGTGACAGTCTCGGCCAATGAAAATTCGTTATAAGTTAAGTTATAATTTTATAGTGGAATAATAAATGTTATTGTCATCTGTGTAATTCATCCGCCGTATTGTATTGTTTTTTTTTCTCTCACTAGTAAATAAGCAAAAATAAATATCCTGTTCAACAGAATGTACAAATTTTTTTTCGATCATAAAAGAATTTAGTAAAAAGAGGATTTGCATTCCAAGTTCCAAGCATGTAACATTAGCTTTTTTGCATCTTTCTCGCGTTGCAATTGCGACCCTTTTCAAATCCTTTCTTTTGTTGAAATATAAGTATTTTTGTGTAATTATTAGTGTGTTATAAGATAAAAAAATTTATAAATAATAGGAAATACCCCCCTACTAGCATACGGTTCTGTGACGTTACGCTACTGTTAACGTCACAGTACGTCTTTGAAAGATAGAGAAAAACAAGCCTTGGCACGGAACGTAATTTTTTACAAATTTCGCCGTGGCAGCGAAAAGGTTAAACTTACTATGAATGGAAACATATTAGACAGTTAGAGAACGCAACAACTGTAGTTAGAGGAATACAACCGAAAGCAACCACTGAACCAATCAGGCATTCATGCAAATCTAAAAACAGGATTCCAGAAGAAATGCTTACAGACTGATGTCTGTCTGATTCAAATGATACAGTCGACTACATCATAGCAGATGTATACCTAGCCTGAAAACGTATGTCATCCCGACTCAAAACAAGAGGAATATGAGTGTCAGATTTCAAAAGCATCCGATATGCTCGGGTTTTTTTTAATTTTTCCATGTAAACAAGGTTATTTTTTTTGTACATGGATCATATTTTCTTGGTCATAGGTCACTTTAAAATGCTTAAAGTAGACAATGTATGAAATTTTATAAACTTCCAATTATATTTTCATATATTTCAAGGCATATAAACAGCTAATGGAAATTGAAGGAAAACTCTAGAGAGAACTGTTTCCCGTCAAAATTTTGACGTCTTATATCTCAAAAATTCTTACATGGATTTTCAAAATTTTTAGCTCTTGTTGTTCTATTAGTAAAGTTCTTCAAAAGAAAAGGTCAAAATTTTAATGGACCGATTCAGAAATGCAACGGCATTATGGGATTGTCATTGTTCTGAACGTTCTTGATTGGTCCAAACGTATTTTACGAGTACGCTGAGCTTGTGCAACGTTTTTTACGAGGACGGAAGTTGAATTTCTGAATCAGTCCGTTCTAATTACAAAATTTCTGACACTCGTACTCCCTTAAGAAAGCCTGTATCGCTCACCTAGACCATGGCTAACATCCATTGTCCAATGTTAAACTATGTTTCCCCCTTTAAGCTTGGATTAAATAAACCGAGAAAGTCGAACATTATCAGATAAAATATCTCACGGAGTGGAAGCACTGGAAACGGAAAAAGACTTTGACACTATAAGTCATGGAGAAACGGAAAAAAGACTTTGACACTATAAGTCATGGAGAAACGGGAAAAGACTTTGACAATATAATCCAAGGAGAAACGGAAGAAGACTTTGACGCTATTTGACACTTTAAGTCATTCAGAGACGGAAAAAGACTTTGACGCTATAAGTCATGGAGAAACGGAAAAAGACTTTGACAATATAAGTCAATTGAGAAATGGAGAAAAAACTTGGACACTATAAGGCGTGAAGGAATTGGAAAGACTTTGACACTATTAGTCATGGAGAAATGGAAAAAGACTGACACTATAAGTCATGGAGAAATGGGGAAAAAAACGTGGACACTATAGGTCATGGAGAAATGGAAAAAGACTGACACTATCAGTCATGGTGAAATGGAAAAAGACTTTGACACTATAAGTCATCGAGAAATTGAAAAATACTCTGACACTTTAAGTCATGGGGAAATGGAAAAAGACTTTGACACTAGAAGTCACGGAAAAACGGAAAAAAGACTTTGACACTATAAGTCATGGAGAAACGGAAAAAGACTTTGAGACTATGGCTCATGGAGAAACGGAAGAAGACTTTGACGCTATAAGTCATGGAGAAATGGAAAAAGACTTTGACACTATAAGTCACGGAGAAATGGAAAAGACTTGGACACTTTAAGTCATGGAGAAACGGAAAAAGACTTTGAGGCTATAAGTCAACGAGAAATGGAAAAAAAACTTTAACACAATAATAGTACTGAATCAGGATACCCTAGGACAACTTCTCTTCCATAGAGCTAATGTTAAAATCCCTAAATTATCCCAAATTATGCAAATAAGCTTATAAACCACACCCATTTTCCTTATCTAATCATCCGTAAACCCTACTTCCAAGCGTAAACGTAAACGTAAACGTAGTGAAGCGGTGTGAGAGTGGTGGGACGCTTGGGGTGAGGCATCCCAGGTTCAGTATTCTAACCCAAGCCTTTTTCTATTGTGAATGAATGAATTCTTTATTCTCATAAAACTAGACATAGTTACAGAGAAGATTACAATACAAATACAAGAATAAAATGGTACATATGTGGAAAATAGCATTCTAATAAACCAGGAGGAGAAATTTCTTATTTATGCAATTTATAAATTTATACAAGTTTTGAAGTTGTACATTATTTGCAGTAGAGAACATTTGGTTAAATTTTTCTATATTTACATTATTGCAATATATTTCCGAAATATATCTTTTCCTTTCATTCCGAAAAAAAGTCACAAGATAAGATATAGTGGAACTCATTTCCAATATCGGAAGAGTCGGTGACACAGCCTCTATTCTAGGAATGCTGTGCCACCTTCCCGTCTCAACCGGTTGTCGATGATTTCCACATCTAAATTTACAGTACGTAAATAAAAGATTTGATGGAAGAATTGTCAAATATTTTTCGAATTCCAGATTTGTTTTGAAGATTCTATTATTTAATCCTTTTGGCGATGCATTAATTTCGGCAAGCCAATATTGTTTAAATTGATCTTTTAATTTTTGTTCAACAGATAATAAAATCCATTCTTTGTTATATAACTCTGGTTGATGCCATATATTTGACATACCACAAAAATACTTTTAATGAATGACATCCATTTGTTTTCAAATCCATAGTTATTATAGTAAACATACAATAATTTATATAAAACATTTGATATTTTAAAACCTTCAGTATTTTTAACTTCTAACCAAAATTTTATTATTTTTAATTTAACACTAATAGAGATTGGAAATCTTCCCAGTTCTCCATATATCATATAGCTAGGAGTAGTTTGTTTTAAGTGCAATATATGTTTACAATAATGCAGATGAACTCTCTCAAGAATATCAAGATTTTCGAAGCCCCATGCCTCTGATCCATATAATAGAATTGGAAGTATAGCTTTATCGAACATATCAATTTGACATCTGATTGACAAGTGATTTAAACGACAATTACGTAAAATAGAGTACACCGCTTTAGTCGCCTGGTCGCATAAATATTTCCTTGTTGCTAAAAAAGATCCACTCCTAGAAAATATAACAACTAAATATTTATAGCTGTTAACGATTTCAAGTTCTAGGTTACTTATGTAGAATTTCAAGTTTTTTGAAATTCTGCCCCTTGAAAACACCATAACTTTTGATTATTCTATGTTTATTTTTAGTTTCCATTTATCACAATATGTATAAAAACTATCCAAAAGGAGCTGCAGATCTGTTGCAGACAATAAAATAGTATCATCTGCATATAACAGAAGACATATTTTCAAATAAATGTTAAAGTCATTTTCCAAATCAAGAGAAATAGACTCTAGGCCTTTCACGTCTAAACTTTGAATGTATTCCTGAAGGTCATTGAGATAAAGAGAGAAAAGGAGGGGGATAGATTGTCCTTGTCGAACTCCGATCTCCCTAGCAAATGGTCATTATGAACAATTTTTGATTTTATATCATCATACATGTTTTTAACAACTCTTAAAAATTTGCCATTCTTATTATTTAACAATAGTTTATATACCAGTAGTAAAGAATTTCTATGCACAAAATCAAACGCCTTCTCAAAATCTATAAATATACAATTAACTTTTTTCTTTTCATTTTTTTAATCCTGTAAATATGACTGCTTTTGTGCTGTTTGATGAATTCTTGTATATCGGGGTTTGTACTATTTAGTTATTTGTTACCACTGGGTCGATGCCTCTGCTGGTGGACTGTTAGTCCCCGAGGGTATTCATCAGCCCAGTAGTCAGTACTTCGGTTATGACCCGAAAGCCTATTTGGAACCTTGCAATATCTAAATTTTTGTAACTTTTGTTTAAAACTAAGGAGAATCTCCCTCATGCAAAGCTCTGTCCTTAGCTGTTTTGGCTTTACTTTTAGATCATATTGGGTATTTGTACTCTATCAGTTTTTGAACATCTTTGAGTTTATGGTCTTCCAAACGTTTAGATTCTATCTGCACTAAAGAGACATAAGTTGTCGAAATGTGCATATGCAGAAAATAAATTTACAGTAACTTCGGTATTTAGTTATTTCCAAACTTTTACGTTGCTATCGATTTGTTTTTGTGATACCCTTTACACCTATTCTCCGTTAAAGTGTCCACTTTCATTTTTTGATTGTCGCCGGTATTTATGAGTAAAAATTGACAAAACTATGTTATCGGTTGGGTAGAAATTGTTATTTTTAGTAAAGGTAGACATTATAGAATTTTTTAGACTATGTATGCAAGTTAAATCTTTGATTAGTTAAAATTTATGACCAATTGATATATTGCACATATCGAAAAACGTAATGTCGCTTTGGGAAAGTGCAAAATTCACACCAGGATATTCTAAAAATGAACAAAGAACTCGAGATATTTTGTGTTGGAAAATGTAATGATATGAATGGCAATAATTTTCAGAAAGTTTCATTACAATAGCGTCAAAAGTTTTTTGCATACTTCACTTTTCAAGATTGTCGCCTGATTTCCGTAATCGACGTTACCCGTACCCATTGTAGGTCATAATGTAAACAAATATGTGACCAAATATTCAATAAAATACGAAATATCTATTGCAAACAGTCTTATTTCACAATAAGAACAACAATTGTCAGCCATTTATCGATCGGTTCCAAAATAATGGCCATTTTTCCAATAGAGCTTAAGTAGTTTTTTTAAGGAAGTAATCAACGTTACGCCAACTATTTCAATACTAACAAGATGAGCATATACTGAGGCTAATAAAACGAAAACTACACTATATCTGACCTAATTTCTCCAAAAAATTATATCCAGAAAGCTTTTTTTCTTCACAAAAATATGTCTCCAGCAAAGTTACGTAATTTACGTTATGTAATTTACGTTACGGTGTTATTATTCTTACTAATTAATAGTCACTACATTGCTGTAGGACGTACGGAATGCAGACGTTATTACACCGTGTTTGAGCAATACTTTAAGTTTTTGACCTCACATCCGATATTTTGCAATATGTTCAAAAGTTAGAAGTTACCGTAACGTATATTACATTTTAAAAAGAAATGAGAAATTGAAAACATATTTTTTGTCTTTATATTTATTATTATGTATGCAATGTATATTTTGTTTTTTGCTCTAGCATTGTGAATTTGTGTGACTTCAAAGACAATGGTCATTAATGTACTTTTAAAGACCAGAAACGGATAAATCGAAGCAACGTAGATTACTGTAGAAAGTAACGTATATTTCATGTTTACCGCTGTTGCCTATTAGGATGTCTGTAATCAATACTAAGAAGTAGAAAGCATATAGGGAACAAAAAATGGAGAAAGAATTTATTATTTTCATTATAACTATCTACGTTTCGTGTGTCATTTCCCGAATTCTGATACAGAAAACCCAGTGTTACATCTAAAATCACATATTTCAATATTATAGTTTTTCCTGAAATCCTTGGGTAAAGTAGTGCCAATCCCGAAAATCAAGGTCTTTATAACGGTGGCCCATACCGCTTCAGTAAATGGATTGACACACCATCATCGCCTGCTCCTTTCCCAAACAAATAACCATCGTAAGATATAAATTATGGATTCTAATGATGATCTCGAAAATGACTTTCTAAGGGAAGAAAGAATTGGTGAAACTCAATCTTTGTTCGAATAGCCCTGTCCCAACGTAATGTTTTAAATACTAAAAGAAATAAAAGTAAGATTATTTGTTAAATCAGGGAACCTTTAAGCTCTTCTGAGGAGTGGTCGGAGATGCAAAATTGACGATGAAACAAAAAGGAAATGCTGCAAACATTGAAATAAGCTTTACGCATTCATAGGTTTCATCAATGTCATATTATAAACCATTAGATATTTCTGTTAGACTACATGTCCAAAACGATACTGACAGCTGAATCACATAATAACTTGGTAAAGATTAATTAACAAATACATTTTCATTCAATTTGTGTTGTAAATGTGTTACTATATTCCTTATTACCCGCTTTAATTAGCAAACAGTAATCTACGTTACCTAAGGTTTTCCTTAAATGCATGATTGAAATAATCACCAGCAGCAGTTTTTCGAGTAAATATAATTCATATACACGAAATGCATAAAACAAATAACCAAGAGAATATGTATGACAGTAAAAAGTCTTTTTTTTCATAATTTTTACCAATATTTTTTCTCTATTACTCATGGGCTCTAAATGAGCGAATATATTTGTGATTTTTTTCTGGATTCATCCCATGTCTTTCATATTATTAATGTTAGATATAATTGTATTCCTATAAATTCACAATGATATTTGGTATATGAATTATGTGATAGTCAAATGTGATTTTAGCAAGATTGTAACCTACGTTACAATTCAGTTGTAATATACGTTACCGAAACCAAGCTCAAATTGAAAAATACTATGAATAAAATAGCCGCTTCTAATCTTGAATAAGAAGGAGTTGTAAGTCGTTGGTTTGTGTTTCACTCTCAATGACCACTGACATCTCAAAGGTAATAATTTAATTGTAAATGAAAGAAAATGTAGTATAACATAGCATTAAAATTTAAAAAATAGCCGAATGGTTTTTAGCCGAGATTTTTTTTTATTAACAACTTCTATCAAATCCATATAAATGATGAAGTCTTTATAATCATTGAATTATTTTTTTCCCAACAAAAACCTTTCTGAATTTCAGTTTTATTAACAGGAGGTTGCAAGAAAATGAGGATTTTTATCAAACGTAGATTACAATTGCGCATTGGTCTCTTTCATGTCAATGTATGTAAAAAAAATATTTTTCAAGCCTCAGTCCTAAAAATTTGCATTTTGTTTGTTCTATAATGGTTCTTCACGAAAATACATAGTTTCACTCGTTTCAAAGCTTTAAATTATTTTCTACATTTTTGGCCATATGCACACTTTAACGGAGAATAGGTGTTTAACTCTTTTGTTTCCTAACCCGACCATAGTTATCTCCCTTTGTTTTGTGTAATCTGGAGTACATGTTTTGTATTGTTTTTATCTTTTTTCCTTTTGTATCTCTTTATTGCTATCCATTTTTATTGTTTATCCCGTTTTGTATCATTGTTGATTATCCCCGCACTTTCGAAGAAAGTTCGGGGATAATGTTATACC
>MJUU01026508.1:7001-36980 GCA_002080025.1 Modiolus philippinarum
CAATTTATATGGCACTTTGTTATGTTAATGGAAAATCAGAGAATAGCGCTAATTACCGACTGATGCTTTTAATGAAGAAGATTCAAATGTACGATTTATAACAATCCCGAAGATAATTAGACTTACAAAGAAACACTAAATGGAATGCTTAATTGTGTAATATGGTTATTGGAAAGATTTATATAAGTCCTGAATTTGATTAAATATTGAACCCATTCTTAACAGGACAAAACTGTGCTTTATATTAGATTCGATTTCACATCTCTTTTCCGAAATTTTATAAATGCTTGTTGACGATCCTGCATCTATGGGTAAAGGGACATGGATGTACCGTTGCTCGACAACTAGTAATAAATTCCGTCGCTCAAACCGGTGCTATTGGCCGTTTTGAACTTATTATGAGGTATGAGCATAGCTCATTTTTTAAGGCCTCATCGTGACTTCAGGATGAAGAACAGCAATAAAAGTGTTGTTCCATTGCTTGCTTCTACCATGTATTTGTAAAAACTCTGTCTCATGGCACTTACTCCATATCATTTCATTATTTATGTATATACAGAAACTAAAACGTAGGTATACTGTTTTTAATTAATATCTGGAAAACAAAAACCAAACGAGACATTGACAACTCTCAGTTAGATTTTTATTCTATTTGTCTCTCAATAAAACACAAACAATTACTGAATGATTTTGCGCTTAGTTTTTATTCTCTGCCTTTTGCCCAAGCCTTTATACTGATAATGAGAAGTTGAAGTTATCAATAGCAAAATACCGAAGTTATTGTTAGTTGGGCATTTCGACAACTTATCAGTTCATATCAAACCAAAACATTTGGGATCCCATTAACCTAAAAACGTGTAAAAGCTGATAGAGAGCAAATAACCAAAATGATTTAAATAAAATAGCAAATATTCAGCTTTGGACAGAGCTATGCATGGGGGGGGGGGGGGATACTCCGTAGTTTTAAACAAAATTTTGTAAAAGTTTTAAATAAAGTCGGTTTTCGGGTCAGCACCGAAGCTCTGACTCTTGGTTGGTGAATACCTTCGGATGTAACAGTCAAACAGCAGAGACATCGGCCCAGTGGTGATAAATAACAAAATACCGAAGTAACCGTGAATTTAGTTTCTGCATATGAGCATTTTGACAACTTTTGTCTCTTCAGTGCAGATCGCATCAAAACATTTGGAAATCCATAAACCGAAATACGTGTGATAGCTAATAGAGAACAAATTAATAATAGCTAATAGAGAACAAATTAATAATAGCTAATAGAGAACAAATTAAGAATAGGATCTAAATAAAATAGCCAATGAGTTAAGGACAGAGCTATGCAGGAAGGATCGAGATATTCTTTTTTTTTACAAAATATTCTTAAATTTAGATATTGCAAGTTTAGAAATAAAATCGGTTTTCGGGCCAGCACCGAAGTACTGGCTTTTGGGTTGGTGAATACCCTCGGGGACTAACAGTCCACCAGCAGAGACATCTGCCCAGTGGTGATAAATAACAAAATACCGAAGTTACTGTTAATTTATTTTCTGCATATGATACATTAAGTAGATTCCTACAGCTTCCATCAAGGAAGATGAATTAAAATTAGAATTCAACATTTTTAGAGATTAAATGATATCAAATTATTGCCGGAAATGGGTTCCTTAGTTTTTTGTCTTTGTTTGAAAACTGCTACTTTACAAAATTATCACTAAATAATCAGATTTAAAACAAGTTTCTTTATGGCTTTTTGACTTTTTTAGATGAGATGTGTGATAAGAAAAACTATCCATATGCAAAATACACAGATGTAAAGTAATCACATCCAAACACATAAGACCCGAGAATGAAGATAACACCTGACAATCTAAATTCTTTAAAAGGGCACCACGGGTATAAAATTATATAATGTTTTAAATGATCCTTTTTGATATTTCACCGCGCTATACTTATTACAAGCAACTTTTAAGTAAATTGTTGTCAACCAAAATTATCTTAGTAGAATAAATAGGATAACAGAAAACACCTACAATGTCCAAAATACACAGTCAAACAGTCACATGCTACAATGTATCAAGGAACTGCACAAGAAAAATACAACAATAAATAAAAAACAGACCCAAACGTAAACAACAATAGAAACTCGGGACGGCCGGACTTGGTACCGCCACAAACAAAAGCCAGTGTTAGGGTTTATGACGATGGAAAGGTTATGGAGTAAATGTAAATGAGATTAATTCTCTTCAAATTCATCTTGAAAAATGGTGGACACAATACTTTTACTGCTATGACCAATAAAAATTCGTTTTTTTCCTTCTCAAGCTCAAGTGACCTAAGAAAACGCAGATTCCCTTTTTCATTTATATTTGTGTCTATGACATCACAATACATAATCTAACGTTTCAAAGCAATGCTAATCGAAAGAAAAGCAATACACTATCATACTCTCTAATTTTGGCATTTTTTAAAAAATTTTTGTAATGTCAAATTGTTACTCTTACCAATTTTTTATTGTGCTAACATCTTATGATATATGTTGTCTTAATTTGGACTGGATTAGTGCTCTGTGGTTGTTTTTGCCTTAGGAACGTCATCCATTAGTCTTTTATTTGGACAACGGATGTCAGCGAATGTAAAAACACTTTTCCAGTCAATTGTATGTTTGTAGACGATCCCGCATCCATAATTAAAGAGACATGGATGTTGCAATGCGCGACATCTAGCAATGAATTCCACTCAAACTGGTGCTAGGGGCCGTCTTGAACTTACTATGAGGTATGAAAAAAGTTCTCACTATTTAAGGCTTCATGGTGACTCCAAGATACAACAATAAAAGCGTTGTTGCATTGATTTGTTTTACTGTGTATTTTTAGAGACTCTGTCTCATGTGCATTTAATTACTTTTACAGTAAAACCTGCTTGAGATACCACCTGTATTAAGAGACCAACATGTTTTAAGAGACCTCTTAAAATTTATAGTTCATAGCAAAAATTAGTTGAAATCGACCTCTATTAAGAGACCACTTTAAAACCCACTTTTTTCTAACCCGTTTAGCGGTCTCTTAAAATAGGTTGCAATGTATTTACATGTAGACAAGAATGAGTTCAAATAATGATTAACAATATTTATTTGCTTTATTAACAAATACTAACAAAATTGAAATGGGATTGTTTTGTATCGCAGATTTAATTTTATTCCGATTTCATTTGCGAAGTGCAAAGTATGGTGTTGTTGATTATAATACTGATTGACCATGAATATGACTAATATTGGTTTAAGAGCAGTTATATATAAGCACTGTACAAAAATGCTATAAACATATTTCTTCGGATGCCAATTTGCTAGTAAAACATGTTGAGGACATACATCAAAAGCTATTCAGTGAAAGCTTGAAAACAAAAATCGAAAAAAAAAAAAAATAAATAAATAAAAAAATACACAGATCAGAACAGTGCTTAAGACTAAAGAGTTCTGCTAAATTTTTGTGCTGAAGAGGATTCCACGATTCGCGAAAATTTACATATAAATCCAATTAATACATTCGGAAGTAATCAATATTTGAAGGCGCAAAATGACGCAATAAAAAGATCGTCCAAACACTTACAGTTGGTTGATAATCGAATCATATAAACTTAAGGGGGTAGACCTGGGGTAGGAGGAGATAACTCTGTTTTTCACTTTTTTAATACTTACGCAAACAGATAGAATCATTACAATAGGTTTTATCAAAATTTTAAAATTGTAAAAATTTTTTCCTTATAGCAAATAAATTTTAATTTTGTCATGAAAACAAAACCCAACATCCAGTTATTAATAATGAATGCATTTTACTCTACATTTTTGCAATGCTGTCCAAAGATAATGAAAATATGTAAAAGTCAGATTTCTTCCAAGGGAGGTAATTTATAGCACAAATTCGGCAATTTTAATGATTTTTACCCACTTAATTCTAAATTTAGAAAAAATGGGACGGTAGAATTTTCTAAAATTTTAATATATCTTACATATACTAGTTTTCTTTCTATTCTCAGTTTTTGGTGAAAATTAAACGACATAAATTTTTACAAGAAGTGTTTAATAGTGATCAAAATAGAGTGAAAATTTCAGCCTGTATTATTCAGAACACCAATGTATTTCAGTTCAAACTGGTTAAATTTACTATCATTATTCTTGCTTACTTTCACACATGTCTAAACTACAGAATTTTGCATTTGAAATAATTTTAAATCAAATGCAAATTTAATTAGAGCCAATTTTATACACCGCAATCAAGTCCTGAACGGACCAAATATTATGAGGAAAACTGGTATCTTTGATGACCATTAGACATAAAACGGGATATGGTAGAAATTGTTGAAAATTGCTGAAAGTTGACATGAACATGTGAAGTTTTAATACTGAAATTATTAAGAAAATTAAACGAGTGGAAAATTTTAGGCTTCCCCAGGTCTACCCCCTTAAAACCACTTGATGTACAGTCAATTGAAACTGCATCACCTTTTTTTATGTTATGCTACTGTAGACAATGAGAATAAACAGCAAAATTAATTCAGTCAATTTATTTTGGCCGATTTATCAAAGATCCTGAATATTATAGAAATGTTGTAGTGACCTTTAACATTGATTTAACATATATTCCATCTAATCCCAAATGTCAGACTTTGATGATAAATGGGATTTACAATTTTACACTTGTAAGTAATAAAATTTATCTTGTCAAGTAACCACATTCTCAAGAATTTGATATTTGCACGACAAATCTATAGCCAATGTCGCTGCAAAATGGGACATTTTCCACTTAATACTATGATTGTATCGCCATCTATACACTTAAAAATATAGTCTGGAAAAGGTAAAGCTTAAGTAGAGCGTGGGTGTTGTCCAAATGAAATGCAGAAATTGCATTTTACACATGGAGAGACTGCATATAGATTGGAGAAGTGAACTCATCAAATGGCACTCCATCAAAATGTCATATAGTATTACATAACACCTTTTATAACACTGTATGTTACAGGGAATGAGAAACGTTATTGGTAATCTAATGTTTCACTGTTATGTTGCAGAACTACATTAATAAAGTCATCTTAACCATAAAATACTAACAAGGTAGTGAAAATAGTAAACTTATGATTTATTTGAATACAACACGCTTGCGTAATTTCCGTTGGCGATGAAAACATAAAGATACTGCCCAAGACTGCGACATTTAGACTATGAATTTTATGATTTGAGGCTGAAAATCTTATATCCATATAAGGGGATATACATAAGAAAATGAATTTAAGACCATGCTACTGGTACTAAGAGTCGTCTTCGAATACATTTGATATGACATTTGCCTATTATAAAAGACAAATTTCTTTCAGGGACATGTGTTTTGCTTTTCCCTGTTGTGATTGTCATCTAAAAGTCTTTTTGTCGGGAAACGGATGACAGCGGTTGTAAGAACCCCTAGTTAGTTTTATGTTTGTTGATTATCCCGCATCCATGGAAGGCAGCATTGTTCGACAATTAGCAATGAACTTCTTGAACTTACTATATTGAGGGGGAGCCGGAGGGGGTCTCATCCCGGAATCCCGACTTTAATTTTTCTGAATCCCGAAATCCCGAACTACATAGAAACTTAAAGTCTGGTGATATCCCGGTTCCCGATGAAGTGATTTTCCGAAATCCCGGGCTTAAACCATAAAAATCCCGAAATCCCGAGCTTAAAAACATCTAATCCTGACATCCCGAAATAGGGCCGTCTCCCTCTCTATATTGTATTAGCAAAGCTCATTGTTGAAAGTCTCATGGTGACTGCAAGACGAAGAATAATAAAAGTGTTGTTGTATCTGTTGCTTTTACCATGTATTCGTAGCGACCTCGTCTCATTTGCACTTCCTTTCACTGTTTATTTTAGTGCAATAATAAAACATTTTTTATGATATTTCCTACATGAAGAATAGCAATAAAAACGTTATGTACAATGTATTTGTAGAGACTTTGTCTCATTTGCATTTACTCCATATCCCTTCATTGTTAATGCTTTTGGTAAATTCGCATGCTGTGTTATCGGGTTGTTTGTAAGAAAACTGTTATTTGAGGTATGTTATAAAAACTTTTCTCTGTGCAAGAATTCATATTTCGATATCAAAAACCAAAACGTGACCGCACTGACCAGGGCACAATATCTTTTGTGAATTTTATTGTTTTATATTAATATTTATCATATACTTACTCAAAATATGTGTCTTTTAGCATGAAGAAAGAATTAAGCCATTCATATCTTTAGGGAGTGTAATATGAAATCAGTATTACACGGGCGTGTAATATGAATTCCGTATTACATGGGGTAAAATATGATCAAATATGGATTTGACAAAATGGCGACTGACGATTTCCAAAGTCATCGAATAAACAAAAATTCACATATTTCAGTATAATTATACCGATTCAAGTCATAAATCAATTCATTTACTTACTTGGAACAAGTAACATTTTTGCGGATTTTTAGTGTACAACCGTCACAAGTTTCTTACTATTATCTAGTTGTTCCAGTTAAAGACCCGCGTTGTTATGAAAATACCTTTGTCGTCTGGTTTTGTGACGAAAAATGTCAGTGTTAGCAAAGATTAAGCAAGAATTAAGTTTACCTTGAATCGAATTTCAGCGATTCCAGTACTCTTTACCAAATATAAGCGTTGACAACAAATGTAAGTGTTTATCACACGCATGTAATTCAGTCTTTAGGGATGAACATTTGAAATGTTGGCAAAGTGGCCCGCAGATTGGATTCAGTAGCTCAGACAATAATTTTAATAGCGCAGGACTATATTGTCAACCAAAAAAATGCCTTATATTTCGGTTGCCATATAGGCTACTGATTTAAATTTCTAGTAGCCCAGATCAATTTTTAAGGGCCATGGGCTACTTGGACCTGGTAATTTGCATTCCTGTGTATAGACGCTATGACGAAACAGCATCTCATTTCATTTGCATGATCTTGTGTAAAAATATTTCACAACAATGTATTCAAAACTTTCAGTACTAAAGTCCTTACATTTAATGATAGGAGATACATTCCCATTAATTTTCTTTTCCATTTGAAAATATCCTGTCTGTTGAAAAATTAGAAACACCAAAACAAGGGGAACTATCTGTTAAAACACACATGGAAAATAATGGCAAAAGCCTTTTTTCTCTTAGCTATTTTCATAAGTGAACATTTTATTGTATCGTTTTAGTTAACTTTTAGTTTAACATAGTAAATGATGTCCAAAATGAAACGAACATGCTCCCTTTGAAACAAATTCTGTTGAAAACGACACTGACTAAATGACACACATTTTACAGGTAAATAATTTTGTTTTACTCAATATAATTTTCTATGAAATAAATACAGATTAATACATGGGCATTTCCATATTGGCCTGTTTATCATCCAGAGACACCCATATTGGCCCGAGACGAAGTCGAGGGACAATATGTGTCGAGGGATGATAATCAGGTCAATATGGAAATGCCCATGTATTAAACTTTTTTATTACATACTTCCGACGTTTAGAAATGCCTGGTCGATATTGACCGGAAGTCGTTTATTTGCCCAGGCCAATATGGACCAGAAGTCGTTTATTTTGTCTGAGATGCACGAGGAGCATAAAATAACCTATTATTTTCCTGGGGTGTGAAAATATGGACAGTTTACTTCCGGTCATATTGATCATGCAAAAACGCTATTATTTCTACCAAGTATGTGATAAATACAGATTAATACATGGGCATTTCCATATTGGCCCGAGACATTGAAAGTCGAGGGACAATGTGGGTCGAGGGATGATAATCAGGTTAATATGGAAATGCACATGTATTAAACTTTTTATTGCATACTTCCGACGTTTAGAAATGACAGGCCGATATGGACCGGAAGTCGTTTATTTGCCAGGCCAATATGGACCGGAAGTCGTTTATTTTGTCTGAGATGCACGAGGAGCATAAAATAACCTATTATTTTCCCGAGGTGTGAAAATATGGACAGTTTACTTCCGGTCATATTGATCATGCAACAATGCTTTTATTTATACTAAGTATGTAATAAAGAAGAGTAAAACTGGCCAATTGTTGAAGTATATGATAAATAGTTTATGATGTGGCATTTTTCATATCATATGCCATATCATCCCGAGACATCCATATTAGCCCTGTCTCGGGATGATATGGGATATGATATGAAAAATGCCATATAATAATCTCTATTTATCATATAATGTATACTTACTCATGATATGTGTCTTTTTGCATGTGTCATAAAGAAAGAATTAAGCCAGTCATATCTACAGGGGGTGTAATATGAAATCCATATTACACGGGCGTGTAATATGAAATCCGTATTACATGGGGTAAAATATGGATTTTTCAAAATGGCGACTTATGGTTTTCCACTTCATGGAATTAACAAAGATTCCCTTATTTCAGTATTTTTAGTATACACCCGTCACAAGTTTCTTACTGTTATGTAGCTGCGGGACCGTAGCTCTTATGGTCCTTGTGCTAATTTTTTTGATAGTTGCGGACCATAGAGCTACGGATTTACCCCTATATAAAACTTGCGACTCTTGCGACACGAATTTTGTCGCACGTTTTTGGGAGTTATTTGACAACCGGACGCCAAGTACGCCTATCGAAGTGTGTTTATTTCGTTTTCTTCCATATTTTTCTTATACTTACAACATTTAATTATGCAAGGTGAGTCATTATTTTCTATTTATAAAGGAAATTGTCCAAATATAAACGTAATCCCGCCTACTTCAGTTGCCATTTTGAACATGGCAGTCACGTGACATTTCGAGAGGCGGCAATAAAAGCCAGATCATGTCCGGAACGGATATTTCAAAATTCATTAAGAATATTTCTTAAATGCAGATGAATTAATTATTTGTATCCAAAAAGCTTTGTAAAAGTGATAAATTCCGCTATTCAAATCAGAGGTCGACAAAATATTTACTTTAGGATATCCGTTCCGGATACGATTTGCATTTATTCCCGCCTCCCGAAAAGTCTCGTTCCCAATGAGATTGATTTCAGCAAGATGGCCGAAGGCGGTTTGACCCCAACGATGACGTTTGTTATGATAATGAGCAGGAAATGAATATTTATTAGTAAATAAATATGGAAGGTTGCGGATAAATATTTAAAGAAACGAAATACATAAATGAGACTGCCTCCGCTTGGCGTCCGGTTGTCAAAAAAACGTGCGACAAAATTCGTGTCGCAAAATCGCAAGTTTTATATAGGGGAAAATCCGTAGCTCTATGGTCCGCCAAATCAGAAAAAATAAAAGGACCTATAGAGCTACGGTTCCGCAGCTAACTATTATGTAGTTGTTCCAGTTAATGACCCGTGTTTTTATGAAAATACTTTTGTCGTTTTGTGAAGAAAAATACCAGTGTTAGCAAAGATTAAGCAAGAAGTTCATCAGCTCTTCGAGGACCCTTAACCAAATATAAGCATTGACAATAAATGTAAGTGTTTATCACACACATGTATAAGCTAGGCCTAGATGTCTATGACGTAACCACAATCTCATTTGCCCGATCTTATAAATATATTGCAAATCAATTTCTTTACAACTTTCAGTACAAATGTGCTTAAATTTAATTGTAGGAGATACCCTTTCTGCTGAATGAGAAACATCTAACAAGAGGGAACTATTGAATGAGAAACATCTAACAAAAGGGAACTATTATTTGAAATGTAAAACACACACTGGGGGCACGAAAGAAAAAAGTTAGTTTTCCCTGCTATACGCATAAAGCTTAAGTTTCATTTTAGTAAATAGCGAGTGGTCTACATTGAATTTGTTTAACATACTAAATACAAAATACCGAAGTTACTGTAAATTTAGATATGATGTCCAAAATGAAACCAATATGTTCTCTTTGAAACAAATTCCGTTGAAAACGACACTGACTAAATTACACACATTTTACTGACGAATAATTTTGTTTTTCATAATTTCAGATTATATGAAATAGAGAAGAGTATAAAACTGGCCAATTGTTGATTGAAGTATATGATAAATACATGTAGCTTATGATATGTCATTTTTCATATCATACCCCATATCATCCCTCGACCCATATTAGCCCTCTGGCCTTTGGCCCTCGGGCTAAAATGAATGTCTCGGGATGATATGAGGTATGATATGAAAAATGCCATATAATAATCTCTATGTATTTATTTTAATCTTGAATTCCCTGTTTAATATAAATCATGCCGAAGTGTGAGAATAGCTTCTAGATACTGGTATGCTGCGATTAAAGTTTTCTTTGTGTAAATTAAGGGCAAATTTTTAACGTTGAATGCATGTGCTGCTGTGCGTTTTGTGCGTTGGAAAATTTTTAAATGCTCAAAATTTCCAACGTTCGCCATTGTATTTTTCATAACTTCTGCAAACATCCTTCTGCAAACGTTATACGACACATCAGCTACGTGCGATATATCGTAGTTTTATTCCACGTTGTTGTAAACATGTAAAAACATATTACAAACAAGTTAAAATTCCATGAAATTTAAATCAATACATTTACTTCATCATGAGACAGACTCGACTGATTTTAAATAATTTAAATTTTCGATTATCTCGCCTCCTTCCTAAGCATATGCCATCGCTATCTGAGTATAGCTTTGTAAATGATCTCAACACACACAATCTAGACGTTTTATCTATGTTGGACCGCTTTTAAAATGTTGCCACATGTTGTGGGCGATGCAGGTAAGCTATGGAAAACCTCTCCGTGCTTTGTAAGTAAAGCTAATTTGATGAAATGACTTCCTGCAGCAAAAAGTTCTGCAATTTTTACAAAGTCTGTCAACGTTTTTATCAAATCATTCTGGAACGTCGGCAGCATTCGCTAGAAATTTGTAGTATGAGAGGATCTTACGGAACTTTTATTCCAAATTCTTTTTGAATTTTTTTTTTTATCCGCATTTAAAGAAATTCGTATGTTTCCATATGCAACAAATGCATTCATTTACTTTTACGTAATTCTTATTAAAACAAGAGGTATAAGCAGTTCGGCTCTAGCCCCAATCGTATCGATAAAATCTACACTTAATATTATGATATTGATATTCTTCCATTATCTCCTTTGGACTATGAGATGTTATTATGCATTGGTCATTTTGAAATTTTGGCTGGTTTTCTTTCATGTTGCAGAAGTTAGCTTTTGAACTTCTTTCCACAGTTTCGCGTTTAAGAAACATTATGGTCTTCATGTTATTAGGAGTTTATTTGGTTACGTTTTTTTTTTATATTTTCACATACAAAGTATTTTGTTTATTCAAATAACCAGACCTTAACATATTTTTCCTGCAACTAAGCAAAAATGTGTTTTCCTAACAATTCAATTTGTACAGAACTTGGTCGTCATACAAAATGTCACAAGTGGGATTTCACAGTATGAGTGCCTTAGTTTTTGGTGTCATTTTTTTTTATTTCCGTACATTGTAGTTGTCTCACGTCCTTGTTTTGTCTTTATTTTTCTCTGTTGCCGTTGTTGCCATGTCTTTGGATTTCGATTTTTGTGGTCTTTGCTTCCCTTGTTCCTGCGGTATTCTACTGCCGTTGTTTCTCTATCACTTATATTTATTATAGTTTTCGCTGTTTATAAACTAGCAATGGAAGAAATTTTCTTCATTTCGTATTAAAGTTTAAAAATTCTCAATGGAAAACCTTATTTTTCAGTGAAATTGCGCATCGACATATAAAGTACACTTAGAATTGCTTTGAAAATTCTATACATACATCAACGACATATTTTTTACTCCATATTTATTAGAATTATATTATGATACTTGAAATGTATTTGATTGATTGTTCTGATATGGTTTCAAGAAATGCATTGTATATGGTCTTTAGACATTAAATTCAGTTTAATGTAAAATTAGTGTTGAAATATGACATTTGAAAAGTAATGATATGGGGAAGCCCGAACCTCAACGGAAAGCTTGCTCTTTAGTGCTATTATTTTGAAATGTGAAAGTACACAAGAATATTATTTAACTTAAAAAATAAACACTCTGCACAATAAAGTTTACAGAAATGCGAAAATGCAATATTTGTTACCAATTCAACGTCTAGATTTGTGTTCTTTCATTCATTTTCTTTTTCAAACTGATGTTAATTATGTCACCACAAACTTTGTCGGGGTGACATGTTGTTATTCTAAGTTTCTTGTAATGTAATAATTTTTATGATGTCACCCAAAACGAAGTCAGGGCGACATGTTGTTATTCTACTTTTCTTTTGATTATTTTTTTTTCTTCCAAAAGTTTTTTTTGTCTCAGCGAATATTTTGAAAGGGTTAATGAACAACAAAATACCAAAGTTACTCGGAAATTAGTATCTGCATATGCACACAGCTGGATCACTATCTATAGTTATTCACAATGGGTTTAAAATTTTCAAAACGGCTGCCATTTCCTAGATGGCTGCCGATTTACGTTAAAAAAATAAGAGTGCAATGTCTCAGGAACTGCATTTGCAATTTGTTCATATTTTGTATAAAAAGGAATAGGATGGAATTTATTCAAAAACAATTCTTAAATGGCGACCATTTTAAGATGATCGCCAAAATACGTACAAATTTCATCTTTGTCCGACGATACTTGATTTCTAGCGCTAGCTTTTCTAGTGACAGTACTTAGTCCGGCTGTCCCTAATTTATATCGTTGTTTAGGTTTGTCTTTTGTTTTGTTTTTTATTGTGTTATTTATGATATTTGTGCAGTTCCTTGGTACATTGTGGCATATGACTGCGTTTTTGGCCATTTTTCTGGGTAGCTTTTAAGGCTGCAAATAACATGGAATCATCGAAAGGGAAGTCTGGGATGACATCAGCTATTGCTTGCAATTGCAAATTTAGTTATGACATTTTATGACGGGTTGAAATGTTATTAAACGTCGGGTTGACTTTTTGAAAATTTATTTCAAATGGGCGCAAAAAATACTTCATTTGGGCGCAAATAAAAATCTTTCATTTGGGCGCACAATTGTTTTACCTGTACAATAAAAATTTGAAGTATAAAAACATAACAACAACAGCAGTTGAATTAAATAATCCTTTAAATGACAAAATACTGAAGTTACTGTTAATTTATTTTCTGCATATGCGCATTTCGACAGCTTATGTCTCATTTCATGAAATAATGGCAAATTGTAACAATGCAAATATAAACAATGCTTCTTCAGTTAGCCACACAAGAAATTTTCCCCCCGTTCACCAACGGGAAATTGAAGTAGGAACAGGATAATTTAATGTATTCATTTAGCACTGCCATGTCAATGCGGTTTAAATATCAAGATGTTAATATCGAAGCATTGGCTAAAAAGGTTAAAATCAAAGCACTATATACAAGTTCAGAGGTCTGTTCGAGCGAAATACTTGTAACCAAGTCTTGTAAGTTCCTTACTCTTATAAATCCTGCCATTTCTGTCATAAGTCATTTATACCGTGGCTTACCATGGTAATATTTACTTAGTATCAAAGAGCAATGCATGTTTTATGTAAATATATTATATGTTAAATTCACCTGTAACATAAATTACTTACCTGTACTTTTTACCTGTGTGAAATATGCGCCCATTTGAAATACCTTACCTGCGCCCAAATGAAATACCCCTACTTTTTAAAATGCGCGCAAATGAAATGCACCCGTTATTAAATGTTTCTTCTGATTATTATTTTTTTTTCTTCAAATAATTTTTATCCGAGCGATTATTTGAAAATGGCTGTATGAAATGACTTAGATCTTTACAAAAAGTTGGACCAGTTTTTGATCAATTTTTGAAAATTGATTTCTAGGAAGCTTTCGAGACTGGGAATAAGATGGAATCATCGAGTTAGATTCGAATAACATCGGCTATTGCTTGCAATTGCAAATGAACAAATAAAGGGATATGTAGTAAATGTACATGTGAAAAAAAATCCTCTAAATACATGGTAAGATTAAGCAAATGGAACAATGCTTTCATTGTTGTTCTTCATCTTGAAGGCACCACGAGGCCATCAACATAAAAAGCAAACATTCTTACTTCATTGTAAGTTCAAAACGGTCCCTAGCAGCGGTTATAGCGGAATCCACTCTGTAAATGTTGAACAACGCTACATCCATGTCCAAGTCTAGTTATGCTTTCTTTTCTTCTTTTAATTAATTTTGTCCGAAAGATTATTTTGAAAAGCCTTGAAGTAATAAATTAAAACTTGCCATGCACTTAATTTACACTTAATATTATGATATTGAAATTGTTCCATTATCTCATTTGGACTATGAGATATTATTATGTATTGGCCATTTTGAAATTTTGGCTGGTTTTCTTTCTTGTTGCAGAAGTTAGATTTTGAACTTCTTTCCACAGTTTTGCGTTTAAGAAATATTGTGGTCTTCATGCCATTAGGAGTTTATTTGGTTACACTTTTTTTTATATTTTCACAATCCAAAGATTATGTACAAAGTATTTTGCTTATTCAAATAACCAGACCTTAACATATTTTTCCTGCAACTAAACAAAAACGTGTTTTCCTAACAACTTATTTTGTACAGAACTTGCCCGTCATACAAAATGTCTTCTCTCTCATTGATATTTGTTTCATTTTCGCTGTTTATAAACTAGCAATGGAAGACATTTTCATTTCGTATCAAAGTTTTAAAATTCTCAATGGAAAACCTTATTTTCTAGTGAAATTGCGCATCGACGTATAAAGTACACTTAGAATTGCTTTGAAAATTCTATTCATACACCAACGACATATTTTACTCCCTATTAGACATTTTCGAAATCAATTTAAAACTTTTATGTTTATATTTATGATGACATTTACAGGTAAAATTAAAGGGGTCATCTCAATGACAATTTGAAAAGGCGAGTAACGGTAAAAAAAGACTATGTATTCAGTTATAAAAGTAACAATTAGGGACGCGTTTATACAAAAGCAGCACATATATTTACAGTAGGGCGAAGTATCCAAAGATTTCCCATGACAATATAATTCTTCAGTTTTCCAATTACATGTTCAACCGTAATTCTATGTTGTTTGATCAAATTGTTAATTTTTCTACACGTCACTGTAAGATTGTCGGAGTTTCACTGTATCTAATGGCGTGTATAGGGTGTCATAAAAGGATATCTGTTTGGATATATTTTATCCGGCAAAAGAACTTTTCCCTCCGGAAAGTCTAGTGCAGCATTCCTACCAATTGATTTCATCATCGTAGATTGTTTTTCGTCATATTGATGCCCCTCCCGAAAAAAAAAACGCATTCGATTTAGCAAACTTTATCTGAACTATCGATAACGATCGACATGTAGATGAATAGCATCAAAATGGCCACGTTCAGAAAAAAAATACATGTAGTTCCAGAGGTTCGATTAGCGGTCGATAAATTTAGGTTTAGGTAGCATCAACCAACTACTATTGGAAGTTTTCCCAATTTCCAACATATCCTTTCTGAGCAGCAATATACCTGCCTCTCCAGCCTATGGAGTGTACATTTCACAGTTGATTCGTTACTGTCGGGCATGCAGTTTATACAGTGACTTTTTAGTTAGAGCAAAAACACTGTCCCAAAAGCTGCTTAGTCAGGGATTTGTTCAGCCTTTGTTACTTTCATCCCTTCAGAAATTCTATGGCCGTCACCATGACATCATTGACAGATATGACGTGTCTGTGTCCCAAATGAAAACGGACATTTTCAGCTAAATTTCATGTCTTCACGGATTTGACATAACCGGATTTGACTCAACCCCGGATTGACTCACTGATAGTGTGACGGGTGCCGCTAGCGGAGCAGGACATGCTTACCCTTCCGGAGCACCTGATGTCACTCCCGGTTTTCATGGGAGTTCACACTATGAGTGCCTTAGTTCTTAATGTTATCTTTTTATTTCCGTGCATTGTAGCTGTCTCACGTCCTTGTTTTGTCTTTGTTTTTATCTGTTACCGTTTCTGCCATGTCTTTGGACTTCGATTTTTGTAGTCATCGCTTCCCTTGTTCCTTCGGTATTCTACTGCCGTTGTTTCCTCTCAATTTTTGTAAAGATGGCCATTAGAAAAGATTGTGAAAATGTTGGTAAAAGACTTGAATGCACCAATTTATTTTTATCATGTATTGTACTAACGCCTACCGGTACATCAAAATTAAGGATAGCATATGATAGCTAGGTATGCTCTTAGCCAAAGTATGAACAGCATAACTTTTTTTTATGGTGAAAAGTCTATATGGCCTGCCAGTGCTACTGTGGAAAATGCTAATTCCAATTTGTCTAAGTAATACTATGTTTAAAGGGTTTCGGGTTTTGCCCGGTTGTTTGATTAAAAGGGGATCTATTGCTAGAATATATGCGAAAAAACATCATTTCCCTGCAAAGTGTTTACATTGTTGTCCTAAATCTTATATCTGAGTTCAAGTATTGGTTCAGGTGGGCCTTACAATGGCAATAATGGCAAAAACCTACTTTTTTAGATTAGAAAATCAGTAACATTCGGTGGTGGCGATACTACCACGGGAAAGGCTACTGACAATAGGTGGATCGTTCTTTGGGCCATAATTTACAAAATACTGGAATAAACCATTCAAATCGAGTATAAAACCCATGACAATAAAATCTATTTTAAGACGTGACTTTCTACTTTATTAGTTGTAACTTTCATAACAAAAGTTGTAAACACAGAAAAAGTAAACTAGTTTTAAATTTCATGAAATAAAAACTAGTTAGAAATTTGATGGGGTATCCTTCGCATAACTGCATATAAATTCTTTTTTCTTGACTTTAAATTCCGAAAAAAAGAAGCAGATTAAAAATATTAGATGGAAGAATGTATAACAAGTGAAATATTTTCGTCGAATAAAGTACTGAAGTCAACGTTGAGCACTTGGAAAGAAATTCATATGCACACCTGAATGTGATGAAATGACGGTAGAAATACTCCAAGGGGTGTCAAAAGGAATTCCAAAATTCAAATCATGATATTTTCTGTCTGAATTTTGACAACATCTATTCCGGAGGAAATTAATATTAAACCAGTTGATTAATTCGGGATTCTTTATGTTTTTGTAAGCAAAAATTTCTGGCTATTCAAACCACCCTGCTGCAATATTACAAATTATTTTTCCTGTCCCGTTCTCCCGATCTTCCTTCACCCCTCAGATGTGGAATTTACAGACACAATTGTATATTTTGAGATGACCCTTAAGTAAATTTACCTGTTATTGTCATCGTCAACGTAAAATTCAATGTAAATTGAGTTTTCGAAAATGTCTAATTATTAGAATTATATTATGATACTTGAAATGTATTTGATTGATTGTTCTGATATGGTTTCAAAAGATTTTAGATATTAAATTCAGTTTAATGTAAAATTAGTGTTGAAATGTGACAATGGAAAAGTAATGATATAGGAAAGCCCAATCCTCATCGGAAAGCTTGCTCTTAAGTACTATGATTTTGAAATGTAGATGTACACAGGGATATTGTAACTTAAACACACGGTATATTGTACAGAAATGCGAAGTGCAATATTTGTTACCAATTCTAGATTTGTGTTCTTTTGTTCATTTTCTTTTTCAAACTGATATTAATTATGTCAACCCAAACTTTGTCGGGGTGACATGATGTTATTCTACGTTTCTTGTGATGATATATAATTTTTATTATGTCACCCAAGACGAAGTCAGGGTGATATGTTGTTATTCTACGTTTCTTCTGGTTATTATTTTTTTCTCTTCCAACAGTTTTTTTCCGAGCGATTATTTTGAAATGCGTTAGTGAACAACAAAATACCAAAGTTACTGTGAAATTAGTCTCTGCATATGCACACAGTTATATCATTATCGGAAGTTATTCACAATAGGCTTAAAATTTTCAAAATGGCTGCCATTTTCTAGATGGCTTCTGTTTTACGTTAAAAAATAAGAGTGCAATATCTCAGGTACTGCATTTGCAATTTGTTCATATTTTGTATAAAAGGAAGAGGGTGGAATTGATTCGAGAAAAAAAAATCTTAAATGGCGGCCACTTCAAGATGGCCGCCAAAATACTTACAAGTTTCATCTTTGTCCGACGAATTTTGATTTCTGGCGCTAGCATTGCTAGTTCCAGTACTAAGTCCGGCTGTCCCGAATTCCTATCGTTGTTTAGGTTTGTCTTTTGTTTTTATTTGTGTTTTTTATGTGCAGTTCCTTGGTACATTGTGGCATATGACTGCATTTTCGGCCATTGTATGTGTTTCCTGTTATCTGTTTTATTCTATTTTTCTAGGTAGATTTTAAGGCTACAAATAACGTGAAATCATCGAATGGGAAGTCTGGGATGACAGCAGCTATTGCCTGCAATTGCAAATTTAGTTATGTCACCCCAGACAACGTCGGGTTGACATGTTATTAAATGTTTCTTCTGATTACTATTTTTTTTTCTTCTTCCGATAATTTTTATCCGAAAAATTTGAAAATGTGAAAAAAAATCCTCTAAATACATGGTAAGATTAAGCAAATGGAACAATGCTTTCATTGTTGTTCTTCATCTTGAAGTCACCACGAGGCCATCAACAAAAAGCAAACATTCTTACTTCATTGTAAGTTCAAAACGGTCCCTAGCAGCGGGTATAGCGGAATTCACTCTCTAATGTTGAACAACCCTGCATCCATGTCCAAGTCTAGTTATGCTTCTTTTTCTTCTTTTAATTAATTTTGTCCGAAAGACTATTTTGAAAAACCTTGAAGTAATAAATAGAAACTTGCCATGCACATAGATCAGCATAAGTTGAAAAGTTTCAGTGAAGAAAAATCCTAATGGTCGTTATTTCCAGGATGGCCGCGAATTTGCTTCAAAATTTCAACTTGGATTTCAACGAAAATTAATTTTTATGTAGATTTCGAGACTACGAATAAGTTTGAATTATCGAATTAGTTGTCTAAGGGTGACATTGTTTGCAATAACAAACTTAGTGCTAATTGCAATCTCAATAAAATCTATAGAAAGGTCTAAAAAATGTTCCCAAAACTTAAAAAACAAAATGAATTGGATTAAAATTTAAATATTGATATGTATTTAAAATATCGTCTTCAGGAATCGCGTACTTCTGCGAGTTTTGATGGAGCAATAAAGGTTATATGGTATGCTCATTACATGTTCACCGTTTTGTTGTTTACTGTAAATCTTTTTGGCAAAAACTAAAAAATGCAAATATACATATTCAGACCTAACAATCCAGATGTTGCAACAGTATGGTGTTCAAAGTAAGTGAGATCCGAACCGTCAGTCAAAAGAAAGAAGAATCCATGAATAAAGGAAACAACGGAAGCACTTAGAAACACAGACACCACTTGAGTACGGGACAAAAAAGAAACATGAAGACACAAATACAAATGAACAACAATAGGACCCAATAAAATCATGGGTGAGATCAGGTATACCGGTGTAGTAAGCATCTCCTGCTTTTTATAAGACACCCGCCGTGTTGAACATGTCAACTCCAGTAGTAAAGTCAAATCCTATAGAGGAAAAACAAACTTTAGTTGTAGAGGGAAAGATCTGTTGTCATCTGGGAAACAGATATCCCGTAACGATCCACAAGATCAAAAGCTGATAAACACTGGAAAGAAAATTTCCACTTAATTTTAATCTGTAATAGTGCTTTTAATTTTGATTGTGATTTTCACTGAAAAATTGAGTTCAGCCATGTTGGGAAAGCTTTAATGCTATCAGTATCATAAGTTGTTGGTTGCGAGTACCATATTGAAAATTTTTCGCTTCAGAATTTTTAAAGATGACGATTATACTAGCAACGTAAATATCATAACTTTCGTCAAAGCAATACGATAAATAGGGTCACTATATTTTGATGACGATCTTTTTTTAATTGAATAAGTATAGTCTTATATTAAATAAGGCAAAATTAATATGGAAATAAAGAATCTATCTTTTCAAGTCGTTGATTATCATAGTTCTACTGTCAAAAGGGTTAACCATTAAACGTTCGAGCTTTAGCGAAAACTTTTATATTTAACCCTTGAGACAGTAGAACCATGATAATCAACGACTTGCAAATGATAGATTTTATTTCTCTAATTCTAAAATTAATGATATTTTCATGTGTTTTAGTTTCTACCTCGTGGCGGGCCTAAACAGTCAATAATGTGACGTCACCGGATTTGAAATTTACATTGCATGGAAATCAACAAAAGTAAATCGATCATACGTGATTCAAGATAAAAAAACAATGTATGCTTTGAGTAAATACCTTTTACATTTATTTAAACTCTAGATAACTTTATTTAAGGTATATTTTGTTATTTGAAGAAAAGTTCGTGACCTCTTTAATATCCAATAAAATCGCGAGATCAATAGACCATATCCGACCTATGGTATTAGGATTTACCAGACTACTTTTCAATACGTCACAATATAGAAAACTTCACATCATAGAACCTAAAACGTCATGGAGTTGGTCATATGGGGCGGACACGTAGGGCGGATAAACAACAACTGGTGAGTCTGAATACCAGAACTCGGATATGGTCTATTAACCCACATATTGGGGAACACATTGATCTCCCATGCTTTGAAATTGACGAGAACAGCATAAGCATTGGAGAATATACTATTCATGACTAGTATGCTAAGTTAGTCTGATCCAAGCTTGATACTCGTGGGAAACAGGTATATAGACTTTGGGTCATCTAATGTTCCTCAAAAACTTACGCAAACACAAATACTTATTCTAAAAGCAACATATTTTTTAAATAAACATTAAGTACAAAACAATAGGGGAAGTAAATAACAAATTACCGAAAAGAATTTTTTTCAGAAGTTGAAATTCAAAGGTCAAAGAGACCAAGTAGGATCGAAACCATTGGAAAAAAAATGTAAATCGCAATGACCCTGACTTGTCACAACCATTTCAAAAGAAAAATAATATCAGACCGGTTTTTTTTTACTCTAAGTTTTTCTGTACATCTTGGTCCATTTGTTAAAAAAATAAAATAAAAATGATATGTCACCAATCATATTTCCTGTTATCAGGCTTTGAAAATCAGGCAAAATTCAGTATTTTCAGCAATATTTACAAATAATATATAAGGAAATGTGAGAACATGCTTATTGTTTAACTTCATATGAAATAAATATCAGATAGATTATTTATATTTTTTGACACTTCAGAGGTTTATACTCCAGCTGTATGTTGAGCTTAATAATCTATATGTCATCGTTTGATTAAGAGATATATTTTATGTAATTCACGAAATATACCATTTTTCGGGAAAATGTGGCTTATTCGCGGGAAAGTGCATGTCAATCTATTATGACGTCACAAATAAGGAATATTCCGGCTTGAAAATCAAGTCCATTCCGCGTCCGACTGATGTTTCGCAAATGCGCCAATCGAATGCGCCGTGTATTAGTGTCGATCTACTTTAAACGTATTCAAACAAGGAACTATTGACCCTCTGATATGTTAGCTGTCGGGTACTGGACGAATGTCATCGAAATGATTTTTAGTAGTATGGTGTCCTGAACAGTAATGTCAGTAGTTGGTCAAAAATAATATGCTTATCCCAGACATATTTTTTGTATGATAAACTCTGTGTACTTATCCCAGACATATTTTTTGTATGATAAACTCTGTGTACTTATCCCAGACATATTTTGCGGTATATGAAATAAATGCAATTATGTCTGATGCCCTTTTTGCCACATCTTATACAACCATTTGTAATGTTGTTAAAATTTGACATGTTTAAGCTTCGTCAGACATGTAACTAATTTCTATAATAATTGATTGTTTCCATGTCATTGATCAACTATCTATATGTAACCTTTACTAATTCCGCAGTTAATTATTCCCAAGGGAGATAATCTCACAGATTAAGACTCCCAAAGAGAGATAATCTCACCGATGAAGTCAGCAATTTATACTTACATGCTTGCTATAATGGTATTTTCACAACTGGCACTAAATTAAACTGTTACACGTATCTCCAATATGTTTTACACGAAATCTCAAATGCCCAGTAGTATTCATGTCGTGATATTTTTAACGAATCAGTCAATTCTATCGATAATCTTGACACCAATATGAAGGCAACCTCTCAAACTATGCTTTACCCTTGATGGAATGTGGTAATATAAGTTTGTAGTTGCACATACAATAATTGTTCCTAAATAGGTAAGAAGTATATACATATATCTACATTTTATAGCATGCCATATTAATGTTACTACTGAACACAGACATGTATTTGTCTAACCTATGCAAAAACGGTCTTACCATGTGAATCGCATGTCATTTCCATTCAATACTATTATGCCTACACATGCCAATATGTGACTACAGGGAATACTATAAACTGGAAAAAATTCTTTGGATTGTTGAAAGTAGAAATTGATGAGAAAGTAGGATTTGAACTGTTTATAAAACTCTTACAATACTGAAAAGATAAAGAAGTCCAAAACTTGTTCATCTGTATGTGTGTCTTCATTTTTTTTGTCCCGTACTAAAGTATGCACACTAAAGTATGTACACGAGTATGTAGTGATGTTTCTGACTTCAACGAGCGAAATCTTTGTCTCACTGATAAACTTCTGCATCAAGGGTTTAGATATCATAAATTGATAAAAAACATTTTCTAAATTTTATTATAGATACATTGAATTATTAAGAAAATTTGGTTCTACACGCAGGGCTCTTGTACATCAGGGCATTTCACATCCAAACTTTTATGGCAATATCATTTACAAAGCGCATAAATTCAAAAATTGTCCTTCAAAACTTATTTATCCGTTGAACAAACTTATACATAAAGGATATAAATACAGCATTGTTGTTAAATCGTTACTTCTGGTTTTTGTTGGAAAAAATATTGATCATCTCCTAAATGCTTTACACCATAACTATATTTATACAATTTTTCATATTGGCAGTATTTGGCATTGCACAATATCACGTTCTTCTTTCATAATTTATGACGTTGTTATACCAAATCTATTTAGAAATATTTTAATTGAAGTTTCATATGTAAGAAGGCTTGATATCATAGTCAATGGAAATTATGTCCTTAGCTAGCTGTCAGTAACTGCGAGAATTTGTCCGGACAGTACCTGTGTGTATTGTCTTCATGTTTTATGTACTTCATTGTAAGGATACTCGTATTGATAAGTTGGACTTTTTTCTAGTTTGATTTTTACTGTGAGTCTTTTTGTGTATTTATTTTGTAGCCATTCACCACACATAGGGGGAGGGTTTGGATCCAAGAAAACGAGTTTAACCCCGCCGCAATTTTTGCGCCTGTCCCAAGTCAGGAATATGTTGGTGATTGACTTGTCCGTGTCTTCTTATAAAATTTTAGTTTCTTGATATTTGGGTTCTTGGATGTGGTTTGCTTCCATTGATTTATCCACTTTTTACCCTTTTGGGGCCATTTAGGGCTTGCTATATGGTATGAGGTTCCTCACTGTGTTGAAGACCGTACGGTGACCCCTAGATGCTTTGTTTTGGGTCGTTTTAACCTGGATATGGGATGTTGTCTCCTTGACATTTACCCCATTTCCTTTCTTTTTCATAAAGTGGTGTCCTTGTTTCTTAGTGTTTCCGATGTTACCTTTGTCCATGGATTGTTTGTTCTTTTGACTGACGGTTCGGTTCTCACTTACTTTACTATCCTAATTACATGATATTCAAAATTTGATCAATGCTTTGGTTCTAGTTCGTTATCTCAGAGGTTAGTCATTTAATGTAAAACGAAGGTTTATTAAGTGCATTTATTAGTTTTAATCTGCTTCAAGCAATTAAGCTATAACAATATCACCATAGACACTACCCGAGTTCTTGTATTGAGATTTGTCACTCCTAGGTCAAAAACATGTCAACTCCATGTAATTAAGAATGTACTTCAAACAAAATTATATTATTACAAGCTTGTATTTGTAGAGACTTTGTCTCATGTGCATTTAATCTATATCATTTTATTCTTAATTCATGACGTAATGTTTTCTTAATTTTTATTGTATACTGTGACGTGATGAAAAGTTCCGATACAAGAGCCCACATATGGTCTATTGCTTAATGATATTTTCACGCAATCTGCCAAAGTTTCGACACCAGTCATAAATCGGATCGTTTAAACCGATAGCGTACAAGAAATTGATGTTTAATATTTTCAGTCAAAAAACAAGTTTTCATCATTGGTATACGTCGATAATAATTCAAGTGTTTTCACATAATAAAGCATGATACTAACCTGTTTCAATGCCGAACGATTCACATTATAACCATCTGAAGCAATTTTGCACACTGTAGTGTTCTATAAAATTCATTTTATGAACTTTGAATGCATAAAATAGTATAACTAATAAGTCTATTTCAATTTTGAAACTTCTCCGTACATAAATTGTACCCGAAAGCAAAATTTTGCACGAAAATATATGAAATTTCAAACAAAAATAAACGTTTAAGGAAACGTATTTTTTTTTATTGCAGTTATATCGTGAATTGTTGCTTCACATGACCTTGATGACAAAACTAACAGACCCTCAAGCGATGATATTAATATAGCAATAATATATATAATCCAACAAACTCACAAACCAAGGTTACATACATATGTTCTGTCACTGCTGCCTTTACCTCCTTAGAAGCTTTTTATAAGGTTAAACAAATCAGCCTAAAAGATAATTATCCCCCGCTTAGCGAAAGCGGGGGATTATGTAATTCAGTCCGCCCGTATGTACGTTCCTACGTGCGTTCGTAATGCTCGCCGATAGCTCTGGAACTATAAGAGATGCGAATTTGAAACTTGGTACCATACTAGAGTATGGTTTGAAGTAGTGCACTGTGGGTTCGGAATTTCTTTCAAACGCCCTAGGGGAAAATTATGAGCGAAAACAAATTTTTGCGATATCCAATAATTGAAGAAATCTCTAAGCTAAGGCCATTTGGGCTAGAAAGTTGAAACTCAGGACTCACATAATTTGTAGCAACTTCACAGAGGGGTGTCCGAATTCTGGTATGACCCCTTCAGAGCATGGCCTCTAAGAGGTCCAAAAAAGAAAAAATCGATTCAGCTGGAACTCCTCTTAAACCTTCAATCGCGGAAACCTTGTACTAAGGGTATAAATACATTTGTAACACTATAAGAGTTGTCTGTGCCGAAGGTTTCGGAATTTTGAAATTTGCCCTCAGTATGGAAAAATGAGCGAAATTGTATTGCGAGATATCAAGTAATAAGCGAAATCTTCTGAAGTAATCATGATTGAAGCTGAAACTTTGTATGCAAGTTCCATTATATGCATCTCATTGACTTATTGTAGCGGACTTTTGGTATGATCCTTGGGGCACGCCCTTTAGGGGCAAAACATGTAAGCCAATCAGTACTCATCATATGACTGGAACTCTATGTATGATTTTGATTTTGAATTGTTGAAATTGCTCTTTAGGTCCGTATTAGGCTTTTAGAATGTAGACTCCGGTGCTTAATTTGGTAAATTTCCTGAAAATGTCGAAGACTAATAATTTTCGAAATTCCAGTATGAAGTTTAAAGATTAAGCAACCTTTCAATGTCATCAGCTAGTGTGAACAACATGATTCTAATTTTGGTAAATTTCCTTAAACTCTCAAAGTTTCCTTAAACTCTCAAAGACCAATTACTTTTTGAAATTTTACCTAGCAACCATACCTTTTTGATGAATAATAGTTTTAATGATCCTTTTCAATGGTCAGATTACAAAAAAACTTTGATTTTAATTTTGGTTAGTTCCCTGAAACTCTCACAGACCCATTGTTTTTTTTTTAATTTATACCTAGCAACCATATCTTTTTCAATTCTTTACAGTAAAAATGATGATTTTCAGCAGTCATTTTTCAAAAATCTTTGCTTTTAATTTTGCTAAATTTTCAGAAACTCAAAGACCATTACTTTTTTGAAATCTACCTAGCAGCCATATCTTTTTCAGTTATTTAGATTAATAATGATGATGTTCTTCTCTCAGGTTGTGATGAAGAACAACAATAAAAGCGTTGTTCCATTGCTTATTATTACCATGTATTTGTAGAGATTTTGTCTCATTTGCATTTACTCCATAACCCTTCATTGTTAATGTGAGAATCTTTGATCGTTATTTTGGTAAATTTCCTGAAACTCTCAAAGACCAATTACTTTTTCGAATTTTACCTAGCAACCATATCTGTTTTGATGCCTCGTAGTTTCAATGATGATTTTCAATAGTGAGATTGCAAAACTCTTTGATTCTTATTTTGGTTAATTGCCTGAAATTCTCTAAGACCTTTCATTTTTCGGACTTCTACCCAGCAACCACATCTTTTTCAATTCCTAACAGTAATAATTAAGTTTCAGCAGTCGGGTTGCAAAAATTTTTTATTCTTATTTTGGTCAATTTTCTGAAACTCTCAAAGACCATTACTTTTTGGAAATCTACCTAGCAACCATACATGTATCTTTTTCAATTCCTAACAGTGGTGAAGATCATTTTCAATAATCAGAGTGCAAAAAAAAACCAATTCTAATTTCAGTTAATTTTTTGAAACTCTCGAAGACCAATTACTTTTTAAAAATTTTACCTAGCAACCATATCTTTTTATGTCTTATAGTTTTAGTGATTATTTCCAATAGTCGTATTGCAAAAATCTGGATTTTAATTTTGGTAAATTTCCTGAAACTCTCAAAGACCCATTATTTTTTTTAATTTCCTGAATTCTCAGAAATCTGTTACAATGTGAAATTCTACCTGGCAACCATATTTTTCTGGTGGTTTACAGTAACAATGATTGTTCCAACAGAAAGAAATTTTGTTTGAAAAACAATTGTCCTATTTCTCAAGGAGAGGGGTCCAAAAAGGGTAGCGGGGGATTGCAAATTTTGATGGGCCGTGTAACATTGTCTTTGGAATCATAAAGGCAAATTGAACTATACAATACTTTTTAACCGAAAAATTCTATAGCTCTGTTCTATTGCTAAGTCTACAGTATTAATGATTACTATATGTTATTCGGGTATCTTAACAGGGGATACGGGTTCATATTCCCTGTCTGTGTTTTATATGCCCTGAGCGTTTAAAAATTGTGATTTTGCTACCACCTGGATACGGTCTCATATCCCCTGTCAAGGTAACCAATCAAATTGCAGGGTTTACCTGGGTATTTCACTTCGGCAGAATATAAGTCTGTTATCTTACATATGGAAAAACTAACAACTTTATAGCTGTACTTACATATTGACAAGTTGTATATTGCTTAAGTAAAAACAGTTGTATTTTTCCTCGAAACAATCAATTTTATTTATTTTTCTTGAGAAGAAAAGACATTGTGTATATAACTTAGAAGTGAAAATAGAATTATATTGGTCAAATCGCGTGATGTTTGTATTCCTGTGTATAGACTTATTTGAAATTAAGCTTTACTTATAATGAAGAAAGACAATGGTTCTAAAAATTCATTGCAGAGGATAATACCGTTATTCAGACACTGTTATTTTCGGACTGTCGCCGGAAATTTCATTTTCTGATATCACGATTTACTTGAGCCATCATTAAGTACTGTATTTTTTCTCCCTAACCTATTATGTACACTGGCACAACCAATTTACAGAATAAAAAAGAAAGGAAATTGAGAAATTCTTTATTAACATACACTGCATAGTGATAAGGTGACACCACATTTCCCACGCATCTGTCATTTCAAACAATAAGTCTAGGTGACCAACACTAGAAAAAATATGTACGTAAGAATGTAATAAAAAAATTGAATGAGCTAACTTAAGGAAGTGCGAGCCTAATAAAACTATCAGATGGAATTTTTTAAGGAAATTCTGTAGGTCTTAACTCATATGCTCAAAATAAAATAAAAATGAGTTTTCACCTATCAGCTTTTAAAATCATGCCAAATTTTAGATTTTTCGGCAATATATACAAAATGTGATAACATGCCTAATATTTTGCTTTCATATTTAATAAATATCATGTTTTTTTTATTTTTTGATATTTCAGAAATATACACTTCCGCTATCTGTTGAGCTGATAAAATTTATATGTCAACGTTTGATGATTGTGGCATGTGATTGTAGTTTTCGGCCATTTTAAGTGCTTACTGTTATCTTGACTGTATATAGGGTCTGTAAGTCTCGTTCTACTTTCACTTTCAAAGTCCGGAACTCTGATATATAATGCACTGAAACTGTCATCCGACTTTCTCACTTTCGGGACTAACTTCACTTGACGTTACATAGAAAATGCGTTATTTTGTTTAATTTCAGTCTAGGTAAAGGTTATAAAGTGTATAATTCTTGAAGGATAAATATTCTGGTTCAGAGAAAACGAATCCCATTCTTAATTTGAGCTGTGAACCAAAAATCCAACAATTTCTCATAGCAATTCATAGGGACAATGTACCCGGTAACAACGTTTCACGTATATTCCCGGTGGTTACATGACGAGACTTACAGAGCCTATTGGGTTCGTCGGTATAGTTACCAACACACACTTTGAGCACAAACACTGACAACTATCACGAAAAGTAATTATTTTTACTAAATTTGGTTCAATATTCATTAACTCCTTGACAAAAGTTGCATAATTGACAATTACAGATATGGAGTAAAACGAGACTAAGTTTCTGCAAATTCAGGTTAATGACCAAGCAATGGAAGAACACTTTTATTGTTGTTCATCATTTTGAAGTCACTATTAGGCCCTCAATGATTAA
Source organism: Modiolus philippinarum (assembly GCA_002080025.1). Lineage (NCBI taxonomy): Eukaryota > Metazoa > Mollusca > Bivalvia > Mytilida > Modiolidae > Modiolus > Modiolus philippinarum. The sequence continues at coordinate 35,751 of MJUU01026508.1, forward strand.
TCTTTGTAATTGTATATGTAAGTACATGTAACTGAATGTATATATCATATCTATATGAAATGGTCAAAACCTAAATAATCCTAGTAAAGTAAGTGAGAACTGAACCGTCAGTCAAAAGAACGAACAATCCATGGACAATGGCAACATCGGACACACTAAGAAACAAGGACACCACTTGAGTACAGGAGAAAAGAGAAAAAATGAAGACACATATACAGATGAACAACAGTGACCCAATAAAAACCATGGGTGAGATCAGATGTACCGGTAGAGTAAAAATCTCCTGCTTCTTATAAGACACCCGTCGTGTTGAATATATGCAATGAAAGCACTCAATAGGAAAGGATGTAGGTACATGTAGAACTTGTAAGTTTTTGTATGTAACGGAATTAGTATATTTAAAGATATTGATGTTTAGTATTATGTGAAGACTAATTATATCTTAAAATAATTAATTTACGAAAAAGATCGCGAATTCGCTATTTAAAAAAGATCGCGAATTCGTTGTGTCTCCCGTCTAGAGAAGGCAAATTATTATTGTTAAGGTGGTACGAGAGTTTAAAATTGCGCATCATTCTTGCGCATGTGACAAAAATTGGAATTCACTATGGGAACGTTGTCAAAACCATTTCCAATATCTTGTAATAGTTCTATGTTGTCTTGTGTGTTCTACATGATAAATTAATTGCTAAATTTGTATTTATGCAAATGTATGAAAAAACAACAAGTTGGTTCCTCTCATACTCTATATCCAAACTAATTTTTTGTAAAAGTTGATAAGGTTACAAAATTGCTTTCTTTAGGATAAGGGAAGGCTGCCCTATCCTCTTTGTTGCTTTCTTTCCTCAACATTTGTGGTCTGGAAAATGTGGATGGGGTTTAGTAAAACCTAAAATTCTAGGGGCCATGCTGCCCAAATTTTTTTCGAAGTTGGACTTGTTTGATGAAATATGCCACTTTTATTGCGTAACCATGCAGAATTTCGAACATTTCAGCTAACTCCAGTTCAATTAAAGGGAGATAATTTGTATAGAAATAATAAGAAAAATGTGTTTTTCGCGATTTATTAAAAAAAAAGTTCGGTGACCCCCATTTTTTTTCATGGAAATTGAAGGACAGTATATTAGCTATTAATTTACCTTTTTTTTTAAAATTCTATCTGATGTAATTAAAATAATTTAGAATTTTGTTAGAATTCGCTAATTTTCCCTATTATTTCAACCAAAATAG
>MJUU01026515.1:8024-18399 GCA_002080025.1 Modiolus philippinarum
TTCATATATTGATATTATGAAGTAGTATCATGCTTTTAACCACAGGCATTCTTTTTGTGTTCTAAGAATATGAAGTGACATGTTATTGAAACACTCCTCATGTTGTATATCAGATCATGAAAAATTTGAAGCATTCTTCCAACTTGACAGTAATTGATTCTTTGAACTTTTATTAAGAAAGAAAGATTACAATTTCAAAACTTAAGTAAACAATGAATGTACAATTTAAACCACACCTAAATCAATCTTTTATTTTACAATTTTTTCATATTGAATGATTTCTTATCTATTGCTTTAAATGTGTGTTATCAATAGTTTAATGTAATTCACAATGAACTTAACATCACAAATACTTGTGTTACACAAGATGAACCTTGTCACTTGTACTGAATGAGGTCTATATGTTTCTATGTGGGAGAGGATATTTTTTGTATATAATTGAATTACTTATGATTATGGGTGTTGGTTGTTTTAGTACAATAACCTGTAACACATTAAGATATCTTAGTTATATTATTATAGATACATGAAATTACTCAACCAAACCCTGGATTATTGGTACACTGTGGTTTTCCTGTGTGCTTTTCTGTATAACTTTGTCTAAATCTATATTTTTGGTTCTCAAGCCTAACATTTTTAGTTTGTCTCAACAAAGTTGTGGGAACTTTTGGAGTACCCCGGTGTCCACGTCCCTTCCACATTACTGTATATCTCTGGTACTATGCCCCGACTATGCATAGTAGCATCATCAAATTTTGCACACAGATGCATCTTGGCTCTCTGTCATGCATTTTCTGCTTTATTGACTTAAATTCAGATCTCGATCATTGTACATAGTAGAATCATTTTACTTTGGATGTGTACACATCTCGGATGGTACATTAGCATCCAAGTCAACCTGGGTCAATCTGAACCACAATTTCCACTTGATTGACTTACATTCAGATCTCAGTCACTGTACATGGTTGGTAGGATCATCTAACCTTGTGTATGCATGCATCTTAAATGGTATATCAGCATCAAGGCCAAATTAGATCACTTTGACCTACAAAAAAGTTAACATTTTCCACTTGATTGAATTACATTAAATTTATGGGACAATTTATTAAGCAGTCACTGTACATTATAGGAGTGTATCCTTGTATATGCATGCACCTCAGATGGTTCATTAGTTGGTCTTTTTTACCTATGTATTCCATTTGATTAACACAACATTCAATTAACAACATAGTTCAGTTTTCAGTTACTGCATCAGCATGTTGTATGATGTTAATTTCCTTATACATCCATATCCGATGTTAAGGCAGCATCAAGACAAAGTAATATTATTGTACTTAAATGCCACAACGATGTGAACTTTGTAATCATGGATTACCTATGTTAACTTGGATAAATTAATTTTCTCTTATGTTCTGCATTATTAATTATGTCTCGTTTGATGATTTAAATTGTTGTATCCAAGTTGAAGAAATGATATTTCAAGTTTATATAACCAGGGTTCGCGCTGGGCTTCGCCAATGTCGCAATTTGCGATTTTATTTTCATTCTGGCGACAAAAAATCGTTCCTGGCGATTTTTTTGGCGACAACGTTTTTCAAATCAACTTGCCGGTATTATCCAATTTTTACCCTTCTTAGTTGAAACCTTTCATGATTTTTGTTGTTAAAATAATCATAGGTAATAATTAAATGTCAATTTATAGCCTCTGGCAACAATATTGTAGTCCATTGATTATTTCCGGTCATCTGTTGATTGCATTACCTGTTTATTTACCTGAGCACGTGCCAAAATGACTTGTGACAGATACAAGCCCAATCAAAGGAATTGAAAGAGTATTATTATACACTAAAATTTTATACTTCTCTTTTTTTTTGTTTAATATCACTTCTTATATTTAATAAATGTTCACGAAAAAAACGGATTAGATTATGCAAGTATAAAGTTGAGTTACTTCCCCTTTTCTATGTTGTGAAAACGAAATTAAAGAGGCTTTGAGTGTTACTTTTTACTAAAAATTGTATATCAAGTCTTATAAAATAAAAAATTGAACTAATTTTAAGGGATATAATTGAAGTTTAACAAACTTTATTCAAATAATTGCAAATTCAATTTTTGATTAATACTTTTATTGACCTATTGAAAGATAAACTATTTATTTGAATCTTGACAAGCAGAAGGAAACGTATTAAAGTTTAACCTTTTCTTCCCAATAGGGGAGATACCAGTGTCATAAAATCCAAAGAAATGTCCGTAATGACATGGCAGTGGAAGATACACTTATTGCTGAAGATAGTAATGAGTACCACAAATCAAATCAACAAAGCATGTAAAAGATGAAGAAAAAAAAGATTTAAAAAAATTCCTCATTGTGAGGGGAATAAAAACATCTGTCTGCAGATGAAACATTAACGACTTTGAAGGACATAACTGAAATGTTTGAAAACAGTACCAGCAAAAGGCAGAAAACAAGAAATGTTAAGCATACGATTCGAACTGAAACAGCAAAGCATGTAAATGATAAAAGAATTTGTGCCATCAAAACAAAACAATATTCATTTAGTGTTGAAGAAAGAACACAAAAGTCTATCGTCCAACATAGAAAACCAATTGGATGCTTCCTAATTGGCGACAAATTTTTGTAATTGGCGACAAAAAATACAAGTTGGCGATTTTTCTGGCGACAGATATTCAGAAGCCAGAGCCATCCCTGATAACATGTTTTGAATAAAGCAACCTGTTTATTGGATTAGCCTGCCAAAAATTTCACATAAGTCACATAAAGCTTTGGTTATAAAATTGGTGAAATTTTAATATTAGAATCGAAATAAACATGGCCATAAAATGTTTTATTGTCATTTAACAAGGGTTTTCTTTGTTTTTGCATATTTTATATCTCTCTGAAGCTTAGGATAAAATATATATTTGCAAAAAAGGTAAAACTGGAAAAATTATGATAAAATACGGCAACTATGATTTTTATTTCTTACTAGTTGATGTCATAATGTGTTTTGTGCACAAACGTCTTTAAGACACATGGTTTTGTTGTTGTCAAATGGTACACCATAGTTATGCCTCAATCACTAAGGATACAAGTAATATTAGAATCAGAACATTTCATATCTGCTAGTGGTTTGTTGTCAATTTATGTATGGCTTCTTTGTTCATTTTACCTCAATCCACTCTGCCACTCTCTTAAAGGAGATAATGGACACCCGTTCACAAATCTCCCAACAAACCACCGTCAGCTATGAATTATTTCTTAATTTGTAATGGATCATTTAGGAACTCAAGACTTTTGATAAAAATAATATGTTGTTTGAACACCTCTCCTTAATATAGACTTTATCAGACTTATTCATGTTTTATTTACCACTTCTTTGCATCTAAACCTTAAATGATATTTCTTGTTCATGCATTTACATTGTAATATTTATATTTGCATGACTTGCAGGAATATTTGAATCCTATTTAGCTTTTATATTTACTTGTTAAACAATGTGTATTGATTTACCTTCGTACACTATAAATTTAACTGTTTTTCAAATCATGTTTTTATATGATTATTTAATGAAGTTAATTATGTTGCCTAGTGATCATGTAGACTTCTGTAGGAATAAAGTTATTTTCAAGGTGAGACAAGCCCTGGTGTACTCATCCTAGATAATCTTCAAGGTGTGTTGAATTCTTTGAGAAGTCATAATTCTTACAAAAGGTCACAAGTAGTGAAAGGACTTCACGATAGAAAATATGTTCAAATGTTAGTGATATGATGTTTAAGCATGAAAGTTTTTATATTTCCAGAGGGGAGAATAATATGAAAGAGGGAAAATAATAAACCTATTTAATTAAAAAAAAAACATGATCTTCTCCCTTACAATGAAAATTAAGCCTAGGTTAAATGTCTTTAAAGAAAATTAAAAAGGCAAATAATTCTTAGTTCTATCCAATATTAATTCCTGTTATACTGAATTCATTTTGAGACAGTTTATATTAAAATTTCAGGGAGAAGTATATTTGAGAATAGAGGTATTTGATTCCAATACTGCAGGTAATGTTCTTGTTGACCAGTTTACCCTGACATACAATTCCTCTAAAGCTGGATACAACCAAAGTAGCAGTGTTCCAAAGGTGTATGACCTGACTGGAGAAAGGAAGAAAGATGCAACAAGGTATAATTATCGGTCACGACAAGGAAAAGGTGAAAAAACAGAAAAGCTTGAATTTGGATGGATTTTCCATCTGGGCAAGCATGGATGGATATCCATCCTGAACCTGACTGACCAATAATGAGTCAATACTGATATCAAAATATTTTCATCTTGTTTTAATGAAAGGAAGAATGATGTCACAATGTATTATAAATTTATACTGTAAACATAGTAATTTTCATGGAGTACTTAGTTTTGCTATTTTTGCTGTTGACAAAAGACTGCAAAAATAAGTACCCACAAACATCTCAGATATTCCTAAAATTGATACCTGCGAATATGTCTCAGTTCAAGAAACACCTAAAATTAGCAACTGTGAAAAATTGATATGTTTACATTACTTAATTAAGGGAGCATTGGGTTAAGTTAAGATGTAATTGGAGGTCAAAATTTCGAGGAGTTATGTCATAATATAGATCAAATGAAGCAAAAAAAATATCAAGAATCCATTTGCTAATTTTGAGATAAAGGACATTAGAATTTTTTTGGGAAAACTATTCATTGATTAAAATTTTTGCTTTATGTTTGATTTTTCTTGGACATTAAAGCTTTGACAAAGCAATTATAATTATATAAAAAATTCTGTAGTGCTTTTAGTTTAAGATTTAAAAAGAAAAACAATATTCATATGCAAACAAATGTAACCCTATGGATAAAACACAAGGTTCTCACATGTATTTAAGACCTGACAATCATGCTCCCGTAAGTGTTAATATCATATGAATCAAAAGCCTGGAAGAGCCAGATATGTATTTAGTAAGAGAGAACCAAACCGGCAGTCTTAAAAAATGCTCTTAGATCAGTGACAACATCTGATACATAAAGACACAAAAACATCACACAAGTATGGGGATGTACATACAGATGAACAGGGGTATTACTGGTGAGCAGGGATTCACAGATGCCTTGCTTTGATTAAGTAATCTTCTTTAGTGGTACAGACGGGAAAGACATCTATTAAGGTCCATACTTTATATAAAAGACAATTAATTGTCCCTAATTCAAATGAATTTAGTTATCAGGTGAAATATTGTGAAGACAGGAAATTTCAAATGTTTGTGTGAACCAAAAGATGAAATGCTGTCATAAGCATGCTAGCAACATTTTTTGTGTGTGTCCTGTTAAGGTTTCCAAATCTATTGATACTGAGAAATTTTTAAAATAGAATAGAAGGATTAGAATAACATAGCATATTTGCCATTTAGGATTGCCCAGAATGTTTTTTTCTTATTCCAGATTTTAGCCTGTCATTCTGGATTGGCCCTTCAATTAAAATATAATAATTTGACTAAGAAAATGTGGAAGTTAGTTATAAATAAATTACAGGCACAGGTCAAAACAATGTTTCATTTCCGGAATATAATTTAGCTTTTATGAATGTCCTGTATCAGAAGTTTGAAGTTTTAGATTTGACATTTGCAGAAAACGGATTAATAACCTAACCGGAAGCAAATGGCATTTAGTTTTATTGTGTCGCCTGCTGTAAGCAGAGTCGACACATAGGGATTACTATCTGTCGTATTACGTCGTCGTTGTTGTCCTGCGTCGTCGTCCTGCGCTGTCCATCAGGTTTTGAATCCGCAACTCCTTCAAAACCACAAGTCCGATTCCAACCAAATTTTCAGGATATGTTGTTCACTTTGTGTAATTGTGCACCTGATACTTAGAATTTTGATTTTACAGATTTTAGAGGTTCACAGGGTCAAAATTGCTCATTTGTGAGTGTTGCTTTTTGAATCTGCAACTCCTTCAAAACTGCTTGTCCATTTCCAACCAAACTTTCAGGATGTGTTGTTCACCTGGTGTAGATGTGCACCTCATACTTAGAATTTTGAATTTACAGATTTTAGAGGTTCATGGAGTTGCAAAAATTGCTCATTTCTTTGTCTTGTCAGTTTTTGAATCTGCAACTCCTTCAAAACTGCTAGTCCGATTCCAACCAGACTTTCAGGATATGTTGTTTACCTGATGCAGTTGTGCATCTGACACTTAGAATTTAGATTTTACAGATTTAGAGGTTCACAGAGCCAAAATTGCTCATTTGTTAATTTGGTTTGTTAATCTTTGACTCCTTCACAAATGTGTGCGAGATTCCAACCAAACTTTAGTTTATCAGTTGTTTATCAGATCTGATTATGCACATTATACTTGAAATTTTGTTTTTAGAGATTTAAGAGGTTTGCAAAGCCAACATACCTCATTTTTTATCTCAGTTTGTTAATCTGCAAGTCCCCAAAACTCTATTCATATTTTAAACATATTTGTAGAATATGTTTTTCTCCTAGTCTATCCATGCACATAATACTTAGAAATTTAAGTTTACAGATTTCAGAGGTTCACTGGGCCAAAAATGGCTCTTCTGTAGTGCAGGCGACACAAGTGTTCCAGGGAACACGCATCATATTTTTTAGCATATACTAAAGTAAATCATGTCAGAGCCAGAGTGTTTTACAAAAAATCAAAATGGAAAACTTGGAAAGATATCAATTTGTAATTGTAAAATCCAATTGTGATGAATACTATGCACAGTGCAACATTTGGATTTCTGATATCCGCTTTTGACATGGCGATTTAAATGACATTGAAAGACACATGGGAGTGTTCATCATATATAAAATGTTTTTCAAAGCAAATTGTACTGGTCTAACTAAGCCAAACTGATACATGTATCTTTTCTTTGTATTGGTACCTTTCAAATATGGTCAAAAAGATTTTCATTGATTTAGCAAAATAATGGCGTTTCCGCATTTCCAATAGCCTGATTCTGGATTTTGGAGTTGGGGTTGTGCAACTATGACTTAGGAATAGAGATAGGAGGCTCCTAAAAGCCAGATCATATTACAACAAACTTGTTCTGTGTAGATTTTCAAAAAAATTGTTAAATGCATTTATTTCAGATTCAAATGACTTAGTTTCTGAGGGTTACAATTTAAAATCTTATGAATTTTTTGGAAAATGATATATATCTCTGTGCTTTTTCAATTCAGACTCAAGCTTTCCCTCTCAGTGTTTTGTGATGCCCAGTATTTTGAAGATAACTGTTCTGTTAAGTGTGTACCAACTGATCAGTGTGAAGGCCATTATACCTGTAATAATAAAGGGAAGAAAGTCTGCCGAAATGGATGGACAGGATCTGACTGCACTGAACAGATACCAGGCAGTGATGTTGACTGCAGTGTCTATACAAGTTTGTTGAGACATTATGCTCTAGATATGACCACTATTCTACAAATTTATAATATAATATATATAAAAAAAACATAAACAATATGTGCTTTGTGAATTTAAAGTCATGAAGTTCTGAAAAAAATTAGCACTAATCAATACCAGAGACATATAATTAAAGAGATTGGCAACATGACGCATTCTTGGGAAATCGCGCTGCCATCGAGACTTCGATAAAACTTACACTTCACAAAAATAAATCACAGATATCTCGATAATATATGAAAATATCATAATAAAACTATCTAAACTCCACCAACCAAGTAAAATACTTTCCAGTTTTCATAACTAGGAAGTTGTAATCACGGAAATAAAAGAGGAGTTTCAAAAGTAAAGAAGGCACATCACGATGTTCGTCATCAGATTTCCACACGAAGTCTCCGCTTTATTTGCCAGTATCATTTTTGTTACCTGCATCACCAATGGTGACCGCAGGTCTAGGAGCCGCTCGACTCCGTCCGTCCGTCCATCCGTCCGTCCGTCCATCCGTCCGTCTGTCCATCCGTCCATCCGTCACGCTTTGGGGGTACCAAGATTGTGTAATCTGAAACTCCGACACCTTAAACCCGATACTTTTGAAACTTTGCACAGTTGTTCTGGACACATTGAAGATGTACACCTTCTCTTTTGGTGAGATTTGGAAAAAAATTGTGGAATTTATCAATTGTTGAACTTAGTCATTTTTTCATCAAATTTTAACATTACAGTACTGAGTTTGTGTAATCTGAAACTCTGACACCTTATACCTGATGCTTTTGAAACTTTGCACAGTTGTTCTGAACACATTGAAGATGTGCACCTTTCCTTTTGGTGAGATTTGGATAAAAATTGTCGAATTTAAGCATTGTTGAACTTAGTCATTTTTTCATTTAATTCATTAAATTTTAACATTACAGTACTGAGTTTGTGTAATTTGAAACTCTGACTCCTTATATCTGGTGCTTTTGAAACTTTACACAGTTGTTCTTGACACATTGAAGATGTGCACCTCCCTTTTTGGGCAGATTTGAAAAAAAAAATGTTGAATTTATGCATTGTTGAACTTAGTCATTTTTCAGCATATTTTAACATTGCAGTGCCTGGTTTGTGTAATCTGAAAGATTAACATTTCTGACTAAATACCTTTGGAAGTTTTTACTGTTGTTTGAACACATTGGTGATGTGAACCTCCCCTTTAGGCCAGTTTTGATTTTAAAAAATGTCAAATTTATCTATTATTGAACTTGTACTTTATTCTATCATACTATATCATCATGGTACTCAATTTTTGTCCAGAGACTTTGCAGAGTTTTGAACGCATTGACCATGGGCAGCTATTCTTGAATTTTTGCATTGCTTTCATATGTTTTCTCATAAAGATTCAAAGTATGTGTTTATTTGAATTTCACCTTTGCTGACGTGATATGGACTATTTTCATTGTATGCTTTGTTCAACTTTGTACATTTAGTTTTGTTTTTTTCTTCTTATTTTGTCTATTACAGTAATAGGGCATCTTCGCTAGCCAAGGGTTGCGATCAGCTTCTCTCCTCTTCACCCTTGGTGGATTGAGCCTCAATTTGTGAAAACATCAGTTTCAAATTATCTCCCTTTAAAGTAAGACTTTCAGTATGATTTATTGTAATGATAAATGATTATTTATTGCATCTAATAATACAACAATTCACAATATTTTTGACTTCAACAAAATAACCCTTCAAAAGTAAAGAAAGATAATTAAATCATGGAAATTTTGCAAAATAGAAAAATCACTAAACGCCATATTTTAAGTTTTATTGTTTTGATATATATTCAAAATCTGAATGTAATTTAATTAATTGGCTGCAGTGAAGGTTAACTGCAACCAATCAAAGACGTGGATTTGAGACTACAGAAATACAGCTTGATCTGCCAAGGGTGAAGATGAGAGGAGCGGATCGTAACCCTTAGCTAGCAAAGATGGTAATAGGGTTGAACTTGATATAATATCAATTATAACTTGCAATTGAAGAATTTTTGGTAATAAAGTAAATGAATACTTGGTAAACCTATACATGATATTCTGTTAGATTGCAAAAAAAAAAAAACACTTTCTAAGTTGAACATGAGTGACGGTGACGCAGGTCCAGACATGTAATTGGTCTTGTTAATGAATATTTTTAAATCAAATTTTCTAAACTATACCATAAAATAATTAAGGAAAATAATTTTCTGTTCTGTTTATAAATATGTCGACTAAATTAAAAGTAGTTTAAGAAATTCTGATGTGGCCGTACCATGTTTTTAGCTCACCTGACCCGAAAGGTCAGTGTGAGCTATTGCGGTCACTTGGTGTCCGTCGTCCGTCGTCCGTCCGTCGTCCGTCCGTCCGTCCGTTAAACTTTTCACATATTCATCTTCTCCTCTGAAACCACGGAGGCAAATTCAACCAAACTTTACAGGAATGATGTATGGAAGGTCCTTTACAAAGATTGCTCATTTTGTTCCGATCCGATAAAAAACATGGCCGCCAGCACGGAACTTAGGTTTAACATTGGACCCTATGGGAAAAATCACATTTTCATCTTCTGCTCTAAAAAGGCTGAAGCAAATTGAACCAAACTTTACAGGAATGATGTACCTAAGGTCCTTAACAAAGATGGCTCATTTCGTTCTGATCCGACGAAAAACATGGCTGCCAGCACGGAACATGGTTTAACATAGGACCCTATGGGAAAATTACATTTGCATCTACTCCTCTGAAACCACTGAAGCAAATTCAACCAAAATTTACAGGAATGATGTATGGAAGGTCCTTAACAAAGATTGCTCATTTTGTTCCGATCCGATAAAAAACATGGCCACCAGCGTGGAACTTAGGTTTAACATTGGACCCTCTGGGAAAAATCACATTTTCATCTGCTGCTCTTAAAACGCAGAAGCAAATTGAACCAAACTTTACAGGAATGATGTACCTGAGGTCCTT